>NW_017564110.1:2646228-2689016 GCF_001854935.1 Bemisia tabaci
AAAAAAAAAAAAAAAAAAAAAAAAAAAAAAAAAAAAAAAAAAAAAAAAAAAATTTTTAAATAATTGAATTTTAATTAATTTTTAATTTTTGGTCAATTGGTTTTCTCTATCAAAAACTTTCAGTCTTAAAGACAAAGTTAATTAGTTTAATCATTTGATCGGTGTATATACTTTTGTTTAGTTATTTGTCTTTTAATTATAATTATAATAACGCTCAGCTGTTTTCTGAGTAGGTACGTTTCTAAGTTCCTCGAAGAGGATGAGCATTGATGAGATGAAAGATTTCGCTCACCAAAATTTCAACTATCAATTTTGAGAAAACTACCGTACCTCTAAAAAATAAATTATATAAAACCGAATGTCGTCCTTCGTGCTCTGAAATCAGCATCATTAAATGGAGGTATCACAGATTAATCTATTCTAAATATGTTAGGTCCCTCTCCATTATTTTGTTGTTGAGCTGCTGCACCATTTGAACGCATTACCACTAGTATGCGAGAATTCAAGGGACAGGTTGAAATAAAATAGCGCTCCCTATCCGCTAAGCGCCTGAAAGTTTAAGGAACCTTTCACCGCGGAGCGGGATTGATACAGGAGAAGATAGGTTTATTCATTGCGAAATGCGTACCTTTTAAGCGTCCATAAATTTTGAGTCACGTATTTTTAAAAAGTCCGTGGATTGCCGTTTATACCACATCATTCTTCAATATCCCTACATTACAGTTGCCTATCTGAGGGTGCTGTGCATTGCGAGTTGTTTTTCTATGGTCACAAAAGTAACACCCTTGGTGATGCAACGACTGTATAAATGAAAATTAGTCAAATTAATTTCTTAAATAAGGTCTTTTTTTCAATTGAGGAAAACGACTTACACAATTATACATCAGTGTCAAAAAAAAAAAAAAAAAAAAAAAAAAAAAAAAAAAAAAAAAAAAAAAAAAAAAAATACGCAAAATTTTTGTTAAGGTATTGAACCTTCTTGATGTATTTTTTTCGCTCTGAACTACTCTGAAGTAATTAATAGGGCAACATAATATGTGATTAAGCGTGACACAAAGCCGTACTTTAGTGGTTAAAGATTAAAATTTTGAATGTGTTCACCGCAAACCGCAGGCTGACACCGTTGAGAGCCGATTTATTAAAGCCGCCGGTAGAGGCAGGATATGGGTAACATTTTAATGATGTCGCGAAAGATGAGATTTTTCTATACGAATTACGTAGAGCCTTATCGATTGCACGATGAGATTTAATTAAAGTTGTGGAGCTGAAAATTAAGTTTCCCGTGGCAGTTTTTTCTTGATAGTTATTCATTTTGAAATAAGATTTGATTAGATCATCAATACCTCAAATTTTTGATTAACTTAATTGTGTCTTAACAGTTCACAATTTCAATTCAATTCATAAATCGTTCACAAAGAAAAAAATAAATAAATAGACTCTTCTCCTTCTTTCTCTCTTTCTCTCCTTCTCCTTTCTTTCTTTCTTTGGTCGCTTTCCCCTTTTTTTCTCGGCAAGTTACAGCCATGGTTTTTCCATTTGCCTGATTTAAAAGTTTAAGTTAACTCCACCGCCGTTAAATATTACTCGCAATACTTAATTTGAATGAGACACCGCGTGGTTTTAGCCATACAAGCATAAAATTTAGCCTACTTTGCGTTGTGGGTCTCATTATTCTTTAGATAATGACAGTATGGAATTTTCTATTTAGAATCTGACCTTCTGTTTAACAAGCTCCCTATAGCTCCCCTATTTTAGGAGGCGAGACAGATCATTACATATTTTTCATACCTTTGAGATAATAGTTTTTTCATGCTAACCTCTGAAGCCAAGCGATATTCACCCGTCTTTGAAGATAAACTGATGTAAATAATTGAGAAAGAGACTATAGTGTATGATTTAATGATCGCTGATTTTAAAACAACAAGCCATCAACAAAAATAATCCTAGTTTATGGCTAAAGAAACAAGTCTGCACCGTAGTTCTCCTTTAACATTTTAAACGGCAAATCTTATGACTAATCCACGTATCATACACTAATCCACTAATTCATGACTGATGAA
The DNA here is from genome assembly GCF_001854935.1 of Bemisia tabaci. Classification (NCBI taxonomy): domain Eukaryota; kingdom Metazoa; phylum Arthropoda; class Insecta; order Hemiptera; family Aleyrodidae; genus Bemisia; species Bemisia tabaci. Next base: position 2,648,289 of record NW_017564110.1, read on the forward strand.
TTAGTGGACCGGATTTTGCAATTTAGAACCAAAATGTCTGGCTCAGTTAAGAAACAGCGTATGCACAGTTAGTTTTCCTGTGTACATAAGTGTTTTTACGGATGAGCCTGAAATTCTAATTCCTAATTGCAACATGAAGTCCAATTCCAAACTCAGTTCTTGAATTGCAAGTGTAATGTAAATACGACATTTTGACCACATTTTGCAATTAGGAACTACAATTCCTAGCCCAGTTTAGAAACAACGTATGTGCCATTAATTTTCCTATGTACATAGGTGTTTAACCAATAAGCCAGATATTGTAGTTCCTAATTGAAAAATGTTGTCAATTTTTAACATTGATTATATTTAGACATTAGAAGGGCATTTACCTCTTTCCCTTTTATTGATACTTTGCAAAGATCGCAACATAAGAGCTCACATTAATATTGAAAGGAGTTTTATGGATGTATCAAACAGACAAATGCATACATTTGCTAGCACAATGACAGTTGAATCAAAATGCGCCACCATTATACAATCTCGAGCATGAGAGTGATATACTATGATTTAACGATTTCATAAGTTGCTGTGTAATATATTGCGAGGAGTGTGAAAAGGGTGATAAATTTTATTTGTTCTCAGTTTTATAAACTTTATCATTGCCAACTGTTCGCACCGAACCCTCATAAATCTCAGATAGAAAAAAAGACATTCCCTGTTTTTTTAACTATTATTTCTGTTGAAGAAGCAAAAAAATATTTTTGATTATGAGTCGAGTGTTTGATGACCCAATTGAGTTCTTTTTTTTTTGGCACAAACAACAATTCTCCTGGTTTGGATTGTGAGAGGTTCTTATTTTATCATGAAATATTTCATTTAATTATTAATTTGTACTTTTCATTTTTTTAGAGTAACACGGAGGCTTAACGCACAAATGACGAGGACTTTATTTTTGCCAAATTTTAAGGGTGGGAAGCAAAACTTATAGGGAGGAGACCAAATCTGCTATATTTCAATTAATCTGGAAAATCGTCGTTCCTTTGACGTAAGGGCGTATCTCTATTTCTAAATAAGCCCTGAAAAGCATGGCGTCATATGGATAACAGGGCTCAAGTGGAAATCGAGATACGCCCTTACGTCAGAGGAACGACGAAATATGCCTTCAAATCGATCAAACCATTTAGGTTTGATGGTGGTTTAAATGGCGGCTCCAAAAAATTAGATTGACGTTAAAATTCAGGGGAGGGCTGCCCGTCTAGATTAAAGTTTATGCAAATATGCTAGTTTAATCGCTCTCATGAAATTATCGATTAGAGTAAACTGACCATTGATAATTGTTTATAAAATCATAAAAAAACTGTTCATGTATTGTTTGATGAGAAATAATTGATTAATCAATAAAAATAAACTCTTCACATTAGTGCTGAGTACTATTCTGTTAATAACAAATTTAGAAAAATCTCATTTCGCCTTCTACCTGGAAAACAATTGATACTGACAAAAGACGGTCGCGTTCTAAACGTTCTGTACTTTCGATTTGTATCGTAAATTCTGGTAAGCAAAACGAACATTTCAATTCCTGTAACCAAATTTCTTTTCAGTTTAGCCACACGGACCTTTTAATTTGACAAACCGAATATTGCACTGGACGATCGATTACTTTAGTCTATCGGTGTAGAATTTGAGCCTGAAAAGTTAGCTTCATTATATCATAAACTGGCTGCCCGGGATCATTCAAAACGCCTTCAGTTTTTCGTGTAGGCAACACAGCTTTACACCTGAGTTCAAATAGTCGCATCATGGGAGATGTCTCTCAAGCGGCTGATTGGACGCTTCGAAACGATCTTCCACTTTACGATCTACGGTTACGATTATTGAATGAAGCATGTCCTATTGAATCGCATCACATTGAAATATATTACACTATCTTTATTAAGTACATTGGAAAAAAAATTCCTATTCAATATGCCATGATAGGAATTCTTATTTAGTCAACCGATAATGAGCGATCGAACGTCTACTTGAAGTAATAATGATGGCTAAGATAAACGATACCGCCTATCTACAGACAGACAATTTTGCAGCACAGAGGAGACCATTTTTGTAAATTAATTAAATTTGCAATGTTTTCATTCATTAAAGCCTCTTTACAGCGCTCTCGTGCGGAATGGGAAAAAAACTAAGAACATCAGCTTGTGTATGTACTGCCGAAGAATGCGGCAAAGTCGCTGACTCATTTTCGCCAAAATTGTCAGTTAGGCGGTATTGTTCCTTATAGCTCTCAATAAATGGAATGCTCGTTTAAAGATTACTCGCTGTTTTTACGAGATATTTCTGTCACGACATTTACTCAAACATTTCCATTTTCTTCATTTTTCTCATATTTTAAAACATTTCTCAGTGTATTCATTTTTTTCAGTGGCGTGGCGTGCTTTGCCATATATCGACTGTTATGCCATTTAAACCTATGGAAAAGGATCGATAAACAGCACTGGTAAAAAAAACCTCTTGGACCAATGCCGCATTGCATTGACTTAAGAGTGCAGTTTCTTGGCACCGGATTTAAGAGTCTTGAACTCTTGTTTAAAGCGGATTTTGCATTGATTCAAGCGGATTTTGCATTGAAACAAGAGTCCAGACTCTTAAATCCGGCGACAAAGAAACTGCACTCTTGAACCAAGAGGTTTTTTTTACCAGTGAGCGTGTTCGCGGTGAACACCTCAATAATCGATTCTTTACCTAGGTTTTAATATGGCATAACAATCGATACATCGAAAGGCACGGCACGCCACTGATTTTTTTGCGAACTCTTCAAAAGGCAAAGAAAAGTCACGAACAATTCCGTGCGATGACAATGAATCTGCAATGTGGGGAAACAAAGATACGTATTTTTTTAGCTCCGCCGATAAAATCAGTTAAGAACGCCAGGGTCGTAATTTCCAGAGCTGCGGTAAGTAAAAAGGTGCGAAGAGAGGACGAAATAGCTGACTAATTTATAAATTCAACTCTGGAAATGCAATTGCCAACTTGGTGATGAAAAAAGTTGGAGACGTGCGCGGTCATTTAGATTAAAAGAGGTTTCAGTGATTTTCAGCGAAAAATTAACCTCGGGAACGGCGACCCTTGGCGTGTGGCCAGAATTAGATCACGAGGGAGCTATCGACAAGTTTACTGTGCACAAGAGTGAGCGCGCTGGCTCGAGACCCTTCTAATTTTCTCCGCGACAAAAATTATCCAGACTAGCGAATAATTAAAGAGGCTGAGGAACTCTCCGAAACTCGCTCCGAAATCGATAAACACGATGATAAGTATTTCGATGGCCAAAATCGGAATATGCGTGCCTCATTGCAAGGTTTAAAAATCTGAAAGTATGTTTTATTTTTTTAGTTAATGACGTGGCTAAGCAACTATCGGGTTCTTATCATTAACTTTTTTTACGGGGAACGAGGAGTTAGCCCGATGCTCAAACCACCTACTTGACACATGGCGTAACTATACTCTGCAATGAGCCCCGTCTTCCATACATTTCAATATGCTTTCCGGGCTCATCTCAATGTGTAGTTACGCCCTTATGTCAGCCAGGCGTCGATTTTATCCCAGTACGCTCTGGAGGTCTAAAAATATCACAAATTCGGGCAATCGTAAAAATGTGCAGTTCCATCTTTGTTAAACTTTCATCGAGGCATTGTCTCTATTGTTCCTCTCCTCCTCTTAACATCATTACATTTTCAGTTTCATTAACCGTTATCATCATCGTCATCGTCATCGTCGTCGTAATATCATAATTATCAGTATGGTTATTATTCATGCTCCCGCTGCTCATCCTGACAGAGTCTGTTGTATCTAATTACGCAAAATGGCTGCGCGGATTGGCGGCGACTACCCGGGAAAATTCCGAGCCTCATTTTTCACCAGTTAAATTTCACCTCGCCCGACCGCGGCGCGTGACAGTTCATGACCGGGATTTTATTCACGCTGAAAATTAAAACAGTAATTGATCAAGCAATTAATCTTCGTTGCCGGGGATCGCCATGTCGTCGTGTTTACAACAAAAGCTCACTTTATGAGAACAACCCTTCGATTGACCGACAAAAGTTAAACGAGATGGATCAATTTGACCAAACTTAGGACTTTCCGTTTAAAGATGGTTTGGGCATCTAAGCATTCTTCTCTGAGGATACTGAATTAAAATAATTTCTAGTTCACCACGCTTACGGAACGCTTTTTAGTATTTTTATTTTACGTTTTGGACATATAAATTGATATACGACTACCATGTTACATCACAACGCTAACTCCTACTTTCGATTGTTTTAAAGTGGTGAGGGCATCCTGGTTTTCAAATATCGTCTTATAAAACAAGATAAATTACGAAATAGGTATTTCGTAAAAACGTAGAAAAACGGTATTTATTGAGAAAAGTTTTTTCTTGATTTTTCTTAAGTATCAAATGAATAATCAAATGGTCATTGCTGACTCATGGCACGCTTATTCAATAACCGTGTGTTGGTTTTTCAAATTTCTTTATTCCTTAAATGGATGAAAAATAGAATTGCATTTTGATTGGAATCAGTTCCATTCGTAATCCTGCAATGGACTTTACTTTCTGTATTAAAAAAGCTTTAAAATTGGAGAAGACTGCAGTTGCAACGTGAAAATGAAAGCTCAAATTAATTCCACGCCATCTGTGTCTGATAATTCAACCGAAATAATACGATTCAAATTAGACAGAAAATCGCGACTAAGAGAATCTCAATCATTTGTCTGGAGATTTTCCATGATTGCAACTTGATCTCTCGTCGTCTCTTCTCTCTGTCATTCTCCTCCTCTTCCTTCCCTCGCCTCTCTCATTCTACCTCCTTATCTACTCTTTTCTTTTTTAATGATTGGGCCAGGTGTATTAATAATAAAACATTTTCAGTATAAATTAATTTTCTAATATTCCGTTTAGAAGATTCTGTACCTCTTTTCCCTTGAAACGTCACACTGTATTCTAATTTGAATCATAAAAATCGAATATTGCTTCAGCTCAATTATTTTTAGTTATAATAGAAGGAGAGCTTTGTGAAATCCACACTCTACGTCATTTGCAAGAAACGTTGAACATGGCGCAAATCGAAACCGCTGTCAAAAAAATAAACGTTGATTGCAAAATGTGGTCCAAATAACGATTATCCACATTATCGTGTGGAATGAACTTATCGTCATTTTCTTTACATATGAACGTAAGTACATTCCAATGTTGCCGAGTTTACCCTGCTCGCAAATTGAATGTTTATAAGAAAGATCTTGAGCATTGCTACACTGGAAAAAAAACACATTGGATCTAGAGTCCAGACTCTTAGAAACATCGACAAGAAATGATACTCTTGATTCAATCGGATTTTTACTTAAATGAAGAACCAAACCTCGTAATTTGAGCGGATTTCCTTTTGATTTAAGCAAAAATCTGATTGAATCAAGAGTATTTATTCTTGTCAATGTTTTCAAGAGTCTAGATTGTAGATCCAATGTGTGTTTTTTTTCCAGTGTAACTGAAAATTTCACTGATTTTTCCTCCGATCTCGTGCAAAATTCGGACAAATTTTGGACAAAAATTTCACAGGTGTGTTCTCGTAAAAAAAATTGAATTTTCAGTCAATATTGCAACTTTGGAATGAAGTTACGTTCCTTTGTCCGATAAACGACGTTATGATGAGTTTTTTAAAGTATTCTGATGTTTGATTTTTACCCTTCTGTGGTGGAATCCATCATCAAGTTAGACGCAATCGCTGATATTCCCCCAATCCGCTCATCACGATTTTCGAGCGATTTCTTTCGAGAGAAATCACCGACGAAAGTTTCCGCGAGCCCCATTGTTCATTTTCAAAATCATCTTTGAGCTAACAATGAGGAGCAACAGGAATTAAAAAGGAAAGGCGGAGACTCGAAGACATACTTGGGGAGGGGGGGAACTACTCCGGCTTGCGGCAGTGAGGAATGACTGTCTAGAGCTTCGAGAGAACGACGGAACCGCACGGGATTTCCGGCGGGAGATAGGCGGTTTTGGGGAGGGCGGTGGGCGGCGTCGCGGCTGTTTCGGAGCAAAGACGGGTCCCCGCGGGATTAGAGTCTTTCCGATGTAATGACTTGGGTCTCGGCGGGACAATCACGAAATAGGAGGAAATAATTGATTCCGCCGGAAAACTCGGTAGATTATGGACCGAGGTTGTGTATCAATATTGATTCTGCGTCATTTTTCAGTCTCCGTCAATACAAGCCGCTTTGCTGTCCGGACGACTGGGAGCGGCAAGCGCTTATTTTTAGAGACCTCATTAATAAGTGGGCCTATTTGTTCTTCCGCCCCCGCTACGCCGCGATGCCTCCTAAGCCCGAGCGATGTTATCAAAACCACCACGATGGGGCTGGGGTGGACTCCTCAAATGCCGTGCTCGCCATGAAAAAACTAGCTCTATGAGAGTGACTCAACGAGACTTCGTTTTCTAAATTAGTTGACGAATGCGAGGAAGGAGAAGGATAAAGAGAGGAGGGGAGAAAAATAGAAGGGAAGAAAAAGAGGAGAAGAAAAGGAGGGAAGAAAAAAGAGGAGGGAAGAAAAAAGAGGAGGAAAGAAAAGAAGGAGGGAATAAAAGAAGGAGGGAAGAAAAATAGAAGGGAAGAAAAAGAGGAGAAAAAAAGGAGGGAAGAAAAAGAAGAGGGAAGAAAAAAGAGGAGGGAAGAAAAGAAGGAGGGAAGAAAAGAAGGAGGGAAGAAAAGAAGGAGGGAAGAAAAAATAGGACAGAGGAAAAAAGAGGAGGAAAAAAAAAGAAGGAGGGAAGAAAAAAGAGGACGGAAGAAAGAAGAGGAGGAAAAAAAGATGGACAGGATGGAAGAGGAACAGGAATTGAAGCCGAAAAAGAGAAAGGAGAAAGAGAAAAAGAATAAGGAGGAAGAAGCTTTCGGCTTTGGCAAAGAGTTATGTGATCCCCAGAAGTTAGTTTCACGCTAGAACTTATACACCTCCACACCACAAGTGAAGGGCCCCAAAGATAATCTGTCTTTGCTCACATGTTTTTAGCAGAGAAGTCTTATGGTCAAAGAGCAAAGCAACGTATCTCCATTATGGTGTCTCAAAATTTTCACTGCTATTTTCTCTTTTTTGATAGACACGAGCCAACTTAATACCTTGAAGTTCATACGGAATATTCTGTTAATAGAGAGGAGCACGAAAATGAAGTTTTCAAGAAATTACTTTGACTTAGTTTTCCAAAGAAACTGTAAAGTTTTAAAAATCGATCGAAGAAGCCGATAGAGCACTTAGGGTCACATCAGTCATGTTAGATTCTCGATATTTGACTTGAAATTCTAGTTATCCGTCAAAAAATTCCACCGGCGCGGCGCCAAGTTTCACTAAAATCCATCAAACAGGAACAGAGATAGCATTTTAGGCTACGTCCGCCATTTTAAACTCTCGACTTTGTGAAATTTCACTGGAAATTCAATTTTCTCGTCAAAACATACCCTCCGATGCATGACAGGCGCGAGCAAAGACTATAAACGTCTTCCCTTTGCGGGGTTTTCCCCTCAACAAGTTTCCCTTCAGGAGGGACACATTCATTGGCCACATTAATTATGATAATTTTTCCTACTTGAATCGATCGAGGCTTAAATTTTTGTCACGGGGATGATAGGCATTTAACATGCTATATAACTTAAAGTACAGCAATTAACAGGTTGACACGTCTTATTCTGAGGGGCAATTTACTGGAGTTAGGTTCCAACCTAAGGATACAACTATTTAAACTTTGGTGTGTTGCACAGTATCATACGCATTTGAAGGCGTTTTATATTGGCCCGACCGCGACCTACGGAGAGGAGTCCTGCTGTGTTGACTTAGAGTGCTATTAGCTTTGCATACGTCAAATGTAAAATAATAAGTAATTTTCATATGTTAGTGTCACGGAGACCTTAAAATGACATTTTGGGCTAAAATAAAGTATTCGATTTATATTAAACAAAAGTTGAAAGTATTAATTTTTTTATGCCGAGAAGTTACTTTGCCACGTCAAAGACAGTTAGGCGGTGCCGATGATGCCGACTGATCTTATGGAAAAGAAGATGAAAAATATTGCAAGTTATGTTTTCACTGCTATTTTGCGCGTCATTTAAACATGTGAGCAAGTTTTACAAAAATCGGTTGGATAGAGACAGACGCATAGGTACGTGGGAATTTTTTTCAACATCCTATTTCCTCTGATTTAATCCAATACCGCAAATTTTGGATTGAGTCCCCTATACCTTATTAATATGCACTTTTTAGAATGTTTGGTGGTACAAAAGTCTCAGAATAACTCCTCGGCTTTGTAACACGCCATAGAGATAAACAGTCCATTAGTAACGAAACTGAATGAATTTTGCATTACACACACCCCTTGAATTATTTTCGATGATCGATATCTATATTAATATAGGAAATAGAAACTTGGCGTTTGGATGGATTCTATCATATTTTGCTAATCTTAACCATCTCAATCAAGCTTAAAACATCAAAACAAGTTTCTATAGTCAGCGCAGCTTACTCTTTCATCTTTGTTGGGCTGCGTTAAAGCATCATTTAAAGAAATTTACATGTATCTAATGCAACGTCGCGGAGAAGACTATTTCAATGCTCTTTAAAGTAGCACTCCAATGCCGCGAAGCAAAACGTCGTGACGGCTTGTGGGAGTCTTTCAAGAAGGGAATTTACGAAAGCGGCATTCTACGAGTCCCATACATATTCCAATTTTCAATTTACTTCCCTCCTCTGGACGAAAAGCTGACGTGCTCTCAGGTAGGTGCTTAAAGCAGAGCCACCAAAAATTTAGAGAAAAGGGCGACGTCAGCCACTCCTCACTCCATCATCAAGGAACGTCAGCCGGCGTATTCCCCGTGCTAAGGAATAACGCCGTATGAGCCTTCAGACGTTGCCAAGTTTCTTCCGATAAAAACCAAATTTACTGGGAGAATTGTGAGTATTATTTACCAATATTTTCGGACAATTTTGTGCGCGATTTAATCTAAAATATCTGAAAATTTAAATGAAAAATATGCAGGAATGTTGTCGAAAATACATGTTTTATGAAGGGAAATTTGGCAACTCTCGGATGTTCATACAGCGTTTTTCCTCAGCACGGCAGTATTCCCCCGTTTTATTTTTCATTTTTCGGCAGACTCTGTGTGTTTATAAACCAGAGAGTTAGAATGCGCCGAGGTGCATTTGACGGAAAGCGAAATTAATGGAATGCCGCTGACAGTTCGCTCGACGTTAAATTCCATTCAGGTCTCGAAAAGAGGAAAGAGCGAGGAGGAAGAAAAAAATGACAGGGAGATAAGCGAGGATAAGTTGAAATAAAAAGTGTCAAGGGAGGGACAGGCACAAGCCATGAAAGAACCGTACACTCACGCACTGCTAGATAACATTAAAATGTTTTTTATTAACTCGCCTAACATCTCTTTTTAACTTTTGAGTTTTATGTCGCAGTTTATTATCTACTTTCCATAGCTTATGCGCAGGTGAGCGAGTTTCCCATAGTGGAGGCTCCTTTTTTTGAAGCCTACATGAAAAGGAAGAGACAAATAGCCACGAGTAAGCTATCTGTTGAAATGTAGACCGATATTTGACTGGATCCTGAGGATGGGGACGATTTCATTTTGAGAGGGGGATTTACTGGTGTACTCGTTACTTGGACTGCATTTTGAAATAAGGAACCACAATTTGTGACTCATCCGTAAAAGCATCTATCTGCATTGAGAAACTAATGGCAAATACGTCGTTTCTTAAATGAGCCAGAAATAGTAGTTCCTTATTGCAAAATAAAGTCCACTTGGTCAGTGGGACTTTCTATGATGACAAGAGCCAAAGTCAATCTAAATATCATAAATATATATAAATATAGTCAATCTACATATATAGGACAGTACACGCCTCGGTAATCCGAGGAACATACAATTGTAATTAATTGTTGGTTGGTACTCACATTCCTTTTTTCGCCAGATGCGAATTTTTCGGTTGTCAACTTCACATCGGGCGAAAAAGGAAATGTGAGTATCATGAGACAACCCGATAAAGAAAAAAGAAACATAATTGTGAGTTTCTTAACTGTGACGGATTTGTAATATAGGAATAAATATGATCATAAATATTCTTTTTAGAGTCATGAATATTTTTCTGTGCTTTTTCATGAAGTTTATGGGTTCGGAGCTCGAAAATTGAACAATATGTTAACGCTCTTGTTGTTATCTTCCTTGAAATGGTGGGAAAGAGAAAAACACCCTTGGTAAGAATTTCGGGAGACAGCTACGCCGCAATTTTCATCAACTACTCGTGCTCCATGGATGGCCGTGTTGCATATTCAAATAAATGAAGGCGTTTCGGGCGCTATGCTCTCAGAATAATGTTCGTCACATGCATCAAGTAACTTAAGGCATTGTAATTAAGTCAATGAGCAAGCAATGTGACACTAAGGACTTAAGGAGATACAAAAGCTAGAAGACACTGACACCATTTTACGTCGTTAACTTAAAAGGCAAACTTTTTAGGCAGAAAAATGTAGTCGAGATTAGCACGGATCGCATTTTACGCCAGTATTTTTCAAGTTCGACCCTCCTTGATCCCATCTTACACCTGCTATTTAGGAAGAAAAAACTGTTTGAAGTTTAGAAAATACGTAGAGGTTCATGACTCGACACGAGTTAACTGTGACTCCAATGTGACTAAGGCCCTAGAAGGAGTTAAAAGTTTGATATTTCACGCAAAATGCCGGCATTCTCGCGCAGGGTGGCCTTAAACGTAGAAAGTAAATGAAAGACTTGACATTTCACAAGGTTGTGAAATATTTCATGAAATTTCATAGGGCTGTAAAATATTTCAAGAAATTTCACAGGGCTGCGAAATATTTCACAGGAAATTTCACAGGGCTGTGAAACATTTCACAGGGGTTTCACAGATCTGTGAAACATTTCACAGGGATTTCACAGATCTGTGAAACATTTCACAGGGATTTCACAGGGATTTCACAGATCTGTGAAACATTTCACAGGGGTTTCACAGATCTGTGAAATATTTCACAGAAATTTCATAGATCTGTGAAATATTTCACAGAAATTTCACAGATCTGTGAAACATTTCACAGAAATTTCAGAGATCTGTGAAACATTTCACAGGGATTTCACAGATCTGTGAAACAATTCACAAAAATTTCACAGATCTGTGAAACAATTCACAGAAATTTCACAGATCTGTGAAACAATTCACAGGGATTTCACAGATCTGTGAAATAATTCACAGGGATTTCACAGATCTGTGAAACATTTCACAGGGATTTCACAGATTTGTTTCACACGGCTGTGTAATATTTTATGAAATTTCACACGGATGAAATATTTCACGTGAAATTTCAAAATTTTGCTTTTCATGAAATTTTGCCACCTTGCTCTCGCGGCCCTGGCATAGGTTTTATTAGAAATTGCCAAAACCTCAATTTCTCCTAAAAGTCACTCAACTCCTACCGGTACTTTATAACCTTCATTTGACTGCGGTAAGTTCGAGGCGCGCTTTTGTAGATCATCCTCATTCACACGGGATTATACACGATGCGGGTGGTTTTACTTTCATCGTGTCCAATGGTCCATCCAATTCGGGTTACCCACACCACATTCAAATCTACCCAGCGAGTCGATTGGTGAATCGATATCGAGCGACCTCGATCGATATATAGCATTGTGAAGATAGAAAGTTATCTATAGAGTTCATTCGATAACGATTCAAGAATCGACCCTCAGGTCGGCAAACTGGAGGAGCCGCTTCGCTTCAAAGCCAAAAATAACGCGCATTACACACCCGGCGTTACAGCTGCAGCTCTCGTAAGTGCCTCTAAGTGTAATTTCTGACACAAACAAGATTAAAACGAAAGGTCTTTCGGACTGGAACCACATATTTTGTTTGTTCGAGAGAGCGCTCTAATTATATTTGCAGTTAGCGCGTTTGTTCCGGCGTGGAGCTTTGTTTTTGAATATCTCGTGTTCCCGCCACTAAACGTGTTCCCCCGGGCGGTAAGCGGGGCGCGGGGCGGGGGTTACCTCATTCAAATAAACCGGGAGCGAAAAAGGGAGTCAGACAAGGATTCTTCAAAGGAATTTCCTTTTGTTCGGGCCGGCGGCGGCGAGACGGCAGATGCTGGTAAGACAAGGAGACTGCCTTATTTTGTGGTTTTTATTAAATTCATGAAACCGTGTTTTCGTTCGCCGAGAGGGAGTCATTAGAGGGCAACGGGCGTGTAAATCGAGGAGTCTCTCGTATTCAGCTCGGGTTTTCTTGAATAACTCCACGCAATTGCGATCGATCTGCCGCGGCGCGGTCGGGCGTCGGGAAAAATCTGTTGTCGGCCCGGGCGGGCGGGCGGGACTGTCATGGTGCTCTGCCGCGCGGCAGAAAATCCAATCAAGGATCCGTGCTTAATCGGACCACCAGAGTCCTCCGTTCAATTTAGTTGTAGCCCTGGGCGAGCCTCCTGCCGCCGCCGCGCCCTGTTGCCACCTGCCGCAAGCTCCCCACCGCAAGACGTTTTTCTACCGTCTTGAGCATCCGCCACGTTATCCAAGCCAGCTGTGAGCAAGCACAGTTAAAGTGGACCGCGTGTAGTGGAAAGGAACCAAGCCACATCAACTATTGCCAAATTCAGTTGGGCAATTTAATTGTTTACATGAAAACAATGGAGATGTTGCATGTGTCAGGAATTTGCGATTTGACTACTGATTCTAACGGTAAAGTTCGCGAGAAACACGATGGTGCCACTGCATTTCTCTGAAATCATCTCCCAAGCTCAAAAGAAGCTCTAAAGTTGAGGCCAAAATGGAGGGGATATCCCACGCTATCCTGAGAGTCCACCTCTACATCAAGAAAAACTCTCTATGCAAAGATAGGGAGCAAATACATTGACAGGGCTGCCACCTCATTTGGGGGACTTTTAAACTGAAGACAAGGCAACCCTGCTAATGTATTTGCTCCCTATCTTTGCATGGAGAGTTTTTCTTGATGTAGAGGTGGCCTGTCAGGATAGCCTCTCCATTTTGGCCTCAACTTGAGGGCTTTTTTTGAGCTTAGGAGTTGATTTCAGAGAAAACCAGTGGCACCACCGTGTTTCTTGCGAACTTTTACATAAGAATCAACAGTCAAATTGTAAATTCCTCACACATGCAACATCTCCATTGTACGGATTTTTCAAAGGAATTGACACAACCGTTTGTATGTGAAAAATGCAATGGCTCTATTAAATTTGGCAATTGCTGATGTGGCTTGGCTCCATTCTGCTAAACGCGGTGCAAGTGTGGTTACTTTGAGTTGCTTCTTCTTTTCAGGTTGAATTGACCAAGACCGTAGGTTGCTATAAGATATCGGCGGATGAGAAAGTGTCCTGCTCAACTGGACCGTGTCACCCATATCAGCTATTTGCCAAATTTAACGGGACGGTTACATTTTTTACATGAAAACGACGGTGCGGGTTTTTGGGCGAATTTCAGTGAATTTTCTGCATAGCAAACAGCAAATTTCCTAAAATTGTCAAAGGAATCCGCACGAACGTCCTCTTAAAAAAAATTAAATTGTTCAGTTAAATTTGGCCATATCTGATGTGGCTTGGTTCCTTCCTGCTAAAAGCTGTCCAACTAATGTACTCTTGCTCCTCTCTAACGCGATCTAGGTTCGATCCTAGTGGCACGTGCCTGATTTTTAACGAGGTTGCAAATTTTCAACCCAAAGATCTGGTCAGTGTAATCCAAAGAAAAGCAACAGAATAAATATTTATCGCACATTTAAGTTACCTTGTGTTCTACTTCCCATTTTCACCCAAAATGTTGCTTAATTTTTCTTACTGCACACTGGAAAAAAAAACACATTGAATCTAGAGTCCAGACTCATAAAAACATCGACAAGAAAAAGTACTCTTGATTCAATCAGAATCTAGCTTAGATCAAGAACCAAGCCTCTTAATTTAAGCGGATTTCCTTTTGATTTAAGCAAAAAACCGATTGAATTAAGAGTATTTTTTCTTTTCAATGTTTTCGAGAGTCTGAATTCTAGATCCAAAGTGTTTTTTTTTTTACCAGTGCACATCAGTGCGTATATTACTATATTGAAGCCAAGTGTACGACAAGCGTCTGAAAACTCAATTCCAATTTAACAGAACGCTTGAATGCAGCTATTCCTGTCTCAAAGATGTGCGTGTTGCATGTATCTGTGAGGAAAGGCGTTTTTCAAGGAAAGTCGCATTCAAAGGGTCCAGAAAACTGCGCAACAGCTCTGAGGCGTTACCGAAGAGAGCGTACATTAAAAGCTGCGTTACTTCAAAGAGATGAGCCGAACAGTATCCGAGCTGAAAATTTTATCGAAAATCCTCCGAAAAGAGTGGTTGCGAAAGGAAAAATTAGAACTAAGCAATCAACTTGTTTTTGGAAAACATAATCCTACCTCTAAAGTGAAAGCCTCGTTGTGAGGGAGGAGAAGGTAACTGGCACAACTTAACAATGTTGCAAGGCGTATGTGCAGTGAAAAGGACATTAAGGGTGGAAGAAATATCAACCATATGATTGATGTGACACATTGAGATATCAAGAGAGGCACGGCACATAATATCTATGTATCCCTCACAAGTGGCAAGCGTAACAGGTCCTCCTGAGGGGAGTTTCATCGCTATCAACTCGCACAATACCTCCAACTGAACTTTCATTTCTTTCTTCCTTTTTCCAAGAAAATTTTGACGTTGGAACTAGATCTATCCTCTCCTTCAACCAATTAGAAGTTCGGCTTTAGTCACGCGACCTCGTTGAAAATACGAACTTTGAGAAGCACATTCTACCACAAATTTATGACAAAACGGTAAATGATTGATTGTAAGGTATGACAAAAACCATCATTGGAGAGCATTCCTGATCTATGAGAGTCAGTCTCTATATTCGATCGAAATATTTTCGCAGTGATAAGGTTGAATCCATCCTTGTGGCAAAGCTCAAGTTTCAAGACGGTTATTTTTAGCCTTCAGTCATGGGCACCTTTCCATGCATTTGCAAACGTGGTTTGGGAATTATGTTGTCAAAACACAATAAAACTTCAGAACTGAGTCATAACCTTTTTTTTGTTTTTTTTTTCGTGGGCCTTTTTTGGCTTCTATTCCTTTGTCATAATTTGGGAACCTACTGCATTCTATAGACATATGTGAATAGAATAGGAAAGGAGGGTTAGATAGATACTGCATAGGATCAATTGAGTTAGATACGGGAATAGTAAACTAGAACAGACGAGTGAGGAAACTTGGGACTCCCTACATCAGTTAGCCATTATCTTAGAAATTAATGGATTCAACAGAAATAGCTGCTTAGTTAAATCTAGTGTCGCCACATTTGCAAAAATTTTTATTTTGGAAAACTTGACAACATTTTAAATTGAAATTTTCGTGATAATATTTTCCATAATTTAGGGAACATTCATGAGGACTATCAAATCAATTAATTATACGAGATATGAGAAAAAGTAGGCAATCAGAAACCCAGTCCGACTGATTCTCATTGAATCCACTCTATCAATGAAAAAAAAAGTAAAATCTGCCCAATTGTAACTTTTTGAGCACCTGAAATTTTCATTAACTTAATTATGTTTAACCTTAATTTTTATTTCATTTTTGAAGAAGCCTTAATAGGAGTCCAACTTTTTCATGGAGATTCATGGTCAAACCGAAAATTTTCGATTGAAACTGGGTGATTTTTTCGAGCTTAATTCAGTTAAAATCTTCATCGTTGATACGACACCATTGCGACAGTCGTTCCGTGCTGAGACAGTTTAGTTTTACATGGAGCCCTCGGTGGAGGTCGGGTTTTTCACGTGGAGTCTCGCTTGATTTATGTGCCTCCGGCATTCTCTTGCGGTCGTCCTCATTCAACGCACGTAAACAGCTGAAGTTTCAATATCACACGGGGCGCGCAATCTTGACACGTCTTCCTGAATTATGTAAATCTTTTAAAAGCCCTTTTTGTCGAAGGTAACCTCCCCAATGTTCGAAATTTGCGAGTTACACAATCTCGATCCTGGTATTAGTGCAGGGCTGGGGAGAGCTGGCTTAATTTTTTTGAGAATACGTAATTTTATAATAAAAACCGCGAAAAGAAAACATTTTATAAGGAGTTGTTATTGAGAGATAACAAGTCATATTAATTTCATACCATATAATCTTTTAGACCCGAGGGTTATCATCAATGATTAATGAGCTGGACTACAACAACTTAAAATACCTACCCTGAAATAAATCACTCATCGATGGCTGAAGTTGGAATATGCGGATATCCAATCGTGGGGTTAAAAATATACGATCATTTTCTATTTTTTATTTTTATTAGAATAACTCACAAGCATGTTTTTGAAGTTTCTTTGTAATTTTCTTACTTATTTAAAAATATTCATGGAAAATTTCAGAAAAATATTTTCGTCAGTTTCTTTGTAAGAAAAATAAAACACAATGCGAGATCTTGAAACATTGTAATGGAGATTTAGTATAGCGGCTTGAAATTTCCGACATTTTTTTAACATTTTGATGTCACATTTTGGGGCATAATTTTGTTCAATTGCCCTCTATTTTTGTTCAGTTGTGAATGTAATTGACCAATAACCATCGACTGATTACACCCTATAAGTTAGTTCGGATGGCATCCTCGTAAAATATGACACATATTTCTTCTTTGCAAGGTGAGACCTCTTTTAGGTCGTAGATTACGCTTTAGGGGTAATGCTTTGTTGGGACCAATTAAGCAGGGTACCGGGTACCCTTAGCACACGACGAAAACAGTCTGTGGCCACAAATTTCGTCTTGGAGATAGGTCTACGATCAAAATAATTTTGGAGAAGAAATCGAAAGTTAGTGTATTCTAGAAAATAACTTTTGGTGGGATGGGTTAGGTACTGAGGCCGAATTATGTCGGCTTTTCCACACGGAGTTCAACATCCATCGATGACTTCAAACTGCATCACCGGCCAATCAGAGGCGCTAAGCCGGACTTTAGTATAGTCGAGACCCGTCCTAAGTACGGTGGAAGGACCAACAGAATTCGGCCCCTGAACTTGTTTGCAAGAAAGAAGAGGCCTTGAGCGCGTTTTTTTTGAATTTTAACTCTCTTCGTCAAAAATGATTTATGGGAATATTGAAAATTCTCGAGTGTTAATGAGAAAAACGGCTCAAAGTTGCGGAATGAAAGTTTTGTGCGACGCTATCGCGGTATTGCGCGGTGAAGGAGTGAGAATTACCAAGAAACAATCCCTGCAGGGAAGGAGATTGAGCCCCTCTCATTTTTTCCACTGACGGATATTAGGTGCCATAAAAAAGCGGGGAGACTTGCGACTATATTTCATACAGAACAGCCTATTGTGTGATTGCTTTTGCTGCGGAGCTGGGCGGGGCGGGGCGGTGGTCGGGAGGGGGGGGGTGTTCTTGCCGCACGTCTCTTCATTCCAAAATACCGAGCTGAACTCGAACCAATTTTCAATATTGGAATTTATTGATTGGCATCGGCGTTCGCAGTAGCGTGTTTCTGCCTCATGATTCGTCTAAATTAACTTAACGGACTTATAACTAAAGTCTTCGTCCGAGGCTCTCTCCTTAGCACCACTCTCCGGGAGTGAGGCATCAAATTAGAGACTCGGGGCAGAAGTGGTACAAGCGACTATTCCCCGACAGTCTCTCACTCGTTTTTAATTATCTCAAGCAACCGAATGGACATAATATAGCAATCTTACTACCCTCAGCTCTCGTTCCTGGATGATACTTTTTACGTTGCAGCATTAATTATTTGCTCGATAAAATGAAGCCTATTCCGCTATGTAATTATTTTGATTGTTACTTGGAAGTGACGGTATAAACATTCTTTGAGTGATTTTGAAATTGATGGAGATATTGAATCATCTTCAGAAATAACTCAATTAAAGTAATAAGAAAAAATGAATAGTGGCCTTCCGCAGTTTGGAGACTGTAACACCAGTAAAATCCTTCCAAATTGAGGTATTTATAAAAACCACTAACTGAAGGAATGTTCTTCTAACTTTTTTTCACAAAAACCCAAAATTGACAACTCATCTTGAAGTTATGACCGTTTGAAAATGTATAGCTCAAACCCCTAATTTTGATGAAAACCCCTATCAAATTCTTCTCGTAGATGGCCATAAATGGCGGTGATTTTGCTGTCTTGACACCTTGTCTGCGACTCTAAGCCCTTTCATTACCTATGCATGCAATACTCTATGCATTGTCGTGAAAGTAATTTAGTTGCCTAGTGAAAAATACTTACTTGGCACTTCAATCCATTCCTTTTTTAAATAAAATTTCGAACAGCGCTTAGTTAAGTTTAAAATTGGTCTATACTTCCATAGATGATTATTAATACTTTCACAGTTCTTGCCACTAAGCGAATTTAGTGCTTGAAACGTGGCAAGGCTGGTCTGTTAAGTCAGATAAACTTTAATTAGCGGGAGAAGCTTGTTTGTTTATTCCTTTTTTCCATCCGTACTATGAATGTCGAAAGTAAGAAAACGCATTTACACAGATTTCTGCATTTAGTTTTTGGAGTAAATACAAAAATTGAAACAAAACAAAAAAGACAAAAATAAAAAGGAAAAGAAACAGAAGATCCATCTTTTACAACATTGATCCTTTAGAGGCTTGTAAAATATTTGATATTCAATGTAGGTATTGTACAAACGCAAGAGCCAGAATAACAAAGCGGTGAGAATGAGAAAGAAAGTTAAAAAATAATGTTATCAAACCCATGCTCACTATTTAGCGGATACATTATAGACTCTGTGTAATAATACAATTCCCAGTAGTCGTGCGCTTTAGTCGACAAGCTGAATTGTGAGCGCATAATGTGTATGACTTCATTATGAGGACGAAAAAACACCGCTGCGAAATAATTATCTGCAGCGAGCTCTTTGAATCGAGCTTTCGCGTTGCTGCCTCACATATCATACTTGCTGCAATATTTTTATTTTATTAGTCACGTTGTGACAACAATTATTCATTTCATGCCGGACGTGGTCCGAGCTGTGCATCCACCGAAATGCTCTCCTAAATTGAAAAATATTTACCTAAAATACTTTTGTTGGTTCAAAGAAAATTGTTTCTCTACTTTCTGCTATAAAAATTAATTGTAATCTCTGACCAATCAAGTTTTTTTCTTCCATTTTCTTGATGGTGCACAATTGAATAGCGTGCCAACCGTTCTTTTTCAATCAAACAATGATTTTCAGACAAAGCTCAGAAATCTCGATCTGCGTGGATACTTAAAGATTGTAAACTACACCCAAACGATGGCAAAAAGCTCATCAGCTACAAAGAGCCCTCAGAAGCCTTTCAGTGTGACATTATTAAAAGGACAATTTGAACGATCTTCGCATGATGAGAAACACTTAAGACATAAAAGCTCTACCAGCGGGCCGATTATTGAAACTATGTCAGCCCGAAAAGACAAGACAGCCCTATCTTCACCATGCAATATATTGCATTTCGATGTCTGATTGGGCTACTTTAAACTGTCAATAATCGGCCCGCTGGGATTGTAATTTTATTAAATGTCCACAAAACATACGAACTACTATAGAAAAAAGTTTAGGTAGTTTTACAAAGACTCGTCCTTGCTTGCCTTGAAATTTTGCAAAATCATATAGTTTTTCTGTTGTATTCTACATTTTTACAGTAGCAAATTCTCGTAATCCATCACTAGGATCACACTGAACTGATCGCACAGAACTGATCGCACTAATATGAAGCTCTCGGTTGTTAAAAATGTGCCCGATGAATCTCAGATGCTGTACCATCGCAGTTATGTTTGTATTCTCAAGATGTAAAAACTACCAGGGCCAAAAAGTAAGCATACAGGGATCACCAAACATATTTTTAACTTCCAAAATGCAATCTTAGTATTTCATTTTTCTCTTCAGTGATATCCCCAATTGAAAATTTATTGATCTGCAATTTAAACCTATGGAAAAGAGTCGATTAACAAGGTGTCTGAAACGAACACCTTAATATTCGATTCTTTACCATAGCTTCAAATGAGGGGAACATCGATAATAATAGATCATCACGCCTCACCACTGCATAGAGCCTCCCTAAATCTGGATTTAACAAAAGGAGGTCATCCTGAAAAAAATAGCTGTCTTAAGAGCGACTAAAAATGCGATCCCTAGTGGAGAATAATCCGAGGTCTTGCATGATGAACTCCTGAAACTTCGGAGCAGACTAAGTAGTGCAGTAAGATGCACCGCGCTCGCTAACAGAGCTGCCATCCCCTAGGAACTCGCAGGGATCTTGATAGCGCTGGATCCCTTTCCATCCCACTCTCAACGTCATGTTAATGAAGGACAAGGAAGCAGAAGATAAACATCGTCACCGTAAGAATCGCCCGGGATGGGGGCTCTACGTCATACAGTAACGAGCATCATTTTCCTCGCGTGTGCTCCCCGGCATAACACACATTATTGAAACGATAAATGATTCCTTTCACGTGGGGCGCCGGGGGTTGGGCCCTTGTTTTTCATCAGCCTGAAATGCCGCGCAAGGAGTGTCGGATGCCATTTAATTTGAATTTTTAGGATTATTCGGGAACCTTTTTACCTGATCATGCGCTCGGAGTCATCTCAAACGTCCTGAATATTTCACGAGGGGAGCTTCGGGGACGGCGCCAACATTTCGGGTAGATTTTTTTCCCTCCCCTCTTCAGACGGACTACAAAAGGTGTGTTCAAACTTTCGGAGCGGCGTTCCTTTGAATCGCCCCGTGCCAGCGCGGGCCCCCCTCCTTATCTCATTTTGTTCAAATAAAGACGGTTTTTTCATTCTGGCCACGACTGTTTAAGAATTGATGCCGCTTTACGCACAGCGTGAGGTCTGTCTGCGTTCATAAGTAATAATCCATTTGAATAAAGGGGGGACAAGTGGCGGGGGAGGGGCGAGGGAGGGAGGAACTTTACGTTCTTTGACGGGAATAACAGGACTAAAGATACCCATTTTGTGGTGCTCTGGAAATAAATTACATGGGTACTCAGCAAAAATTATGAACGAGTTTAGCAGACTAGCGCCAAGTCAGGTCAAGTTTGGACCGGAAAAAGGAGGTTTGAAGTTTTATTCCTCTGTATAAGACTCAATGTTGAGGACAAAGATTGCGATTTTTTTTTTTTTTTAACAAAATTTACATAAATAAATGTAACTACTATGTATGTCTTGTATCTCGATTATTTCCACTTTCAAAATGTGTTTCTCGAAATTTTAACAGCTCCACTTTAGGAACAGGATGCACTATTCCGTCACTGGTACGACCACACCACGAAATAAGGAACTAACTTTTCTCGCACATTTTAGAAACAACATACGCATCGTCATGGTTCTTATGCGTATAGGTGGCTCCTGCAAAAGGATCGATGGGCAGAGCGTTTGCAATGAACACCTTAATAATCGATTCTTTACCATAGCTTTAAATGGGTAAATATCGATAATCGATCATTGACGCCTTACTACTATAAGCCAGAGATAGCATTTCCTTATTGAGAAAAACAGTCCGAGCATTCTAGCACTTAAATTAATCGAAATTACTTGGACGATTTCCTCGAGGGCCTCGTCGGGCGAGAGTCAATATTAATTATGAGAAATCCGCGATTATTGAATTTTATCGGAGGGTTCAGGGTCACGCCCTAGGAATTACCCGCGGAATAAAAACTAATGGCGAGGACAGAAAAGTTGAATGAGCGGGCAAGCAATTTCCGACGGCGCACAGTGGATCGAGTCAATTAGAGAGGTCGGACATGAAAGTGTTGACAAAAACTGCGAGTTTTGATGTTTATTCCGTCTTATTTTAAAGTCCAAGGGGTGCTACTAAAAGAAAATTTCACGAGAAAACCAATGAAACCACTTTTAGAACCTCAAAGTTTCGTATACACAGAATTATGAGCGTTTAAAGTTTCCAAATTTTGTCCGACCGCTCCTGTTGACTCGATCCACTGTGCGGCGGGCAGCAAGAACCGCGGCCGGAACCGGAAGTCCGCGAATTTATTCGCGCCGCAGGGCTGTCGAGCCGGAAGCCACTATTTGATTTAAGGACACGGAATCATTACGCGTGACCTCTTCTCCGAATATCCTTTTTACTTTCCTTGAGACAATCCATGGGTGAATCGAGACAAGGAAAAAAGGCGAAATGGACCACTGGACTACAAAGAATCTCTAAGTCGTTCTGTCAAGGGACCTAGGAAAATGTCGATTTCAGCGGTTTTTCGCCTCAAGAATCTGAGATTCTAGGGGACACTAATCCATTTTGTAGCTTGCATAAAAAAAATAAAGAGCCAAACTGTTTTTCAAAATTGTAAAGTTAAGGTGATCAATTTTTCAAAAAAAGAAAAAACTAATGAAATTTTGCGAAATCATGGCACAGGTGAAAGATTCAATTTTTAGAAACCCCGAAAATACATTGTTACGAATTTGTAAAGCTATGCCATTGAGGGTTAACTGCTTTGCAACATGTACAAACGGCTCCCCTATCTCCGGCTTTGTTGCTCACGTTGTTCTTGAAACACTACGACATATAAGACAAACGAAAATAAACTTAATGTGGAAATAGAACAACGAAAAAGAGGCGCGCTGATGACGGCGCAGAGATACAACTATTCGTACTCGATAGATGTCTGTGTTGCGTCTGCAAAATTGAAGGCGCCATGGCGCGAGGCGGAACTCGCAATGCTCTGCTCTTTGCTGCTCTACGGTATTGCTCCTCAGATTCGGGAGAAAAGTGGAAAGACGAGGCTTGGTTACGCCTTTCCTATCTTCGACTATATGTAACTCACGTAGCTCTTAAAGCATTATTACAAATAAGACGAAAAAAACCTACACAACATGGAGATAGAGCAAGGAAAAGGACGCATGTTGTTGACGGCGCAGAGATACGACTATTCGTGCTTGGTGGATGTCCCTGTTGCATCTAAAAAATTGAAGGCACTATGCTGCGAGGCATCATCTCGTGATGCTCCACTCCATGTGTTGCTCACAGAAAATTTCAAAAAACCAAGCCCGAATACGCCTCTCTAATATTCGGCTGTGTTGACACTCGATTCTTTTCTTTTTTTTTCAATTTTTTTCCTTTCAGCGCATATACGTCCAATTCAGAGGCAAGGCGTGAATAATCGAGTATCGATATTTTCCCATTTGAAGCTATGGTAAAGAATCGAGTTTTATTAAGGCGTTCGTTACGAACACTCTGTTTATCGATCCTATTCCATAGGTTAAAATGGCAGATCAATGAATACATTGCAAAGCACGTCACGCCACTAGTCCAATTTGAGGATTGGTACTCTTATAGATCAGGTACGCTCCGCCAGTATTTATAAGATGATTTGGGAATTTATTTTTTAGGAATCGCTTTTAGACAAAATAAGTGGCGATATCTTCAAACAAAAAAAAACCGGCGCAGATGCCTTTTTTGCCCTACCTTAAAACTAGGTACCTAATCTATTTTTACTAACCCGAATAAATTTTGAATTATTCCTCCGTGGCAGACCCGGTATTTAACTAAAAAGATTTTAAATCGAGGCATGCATTGTTTCATTCCGTTTATATCTAGGAAACTCTCTTGTGTGATTCGAAAACTGCGGCTGGCTGAGACCTAATTTTTCAAACTGGATCCGAGCCAAATCATGTGCGAGGCCTTTTGCTCACCTTTAACTCGATTGAAAAAGGGCCGCCAGTTAGAGACACCGTCCAATTCGCCAAAAAGTTGGCAAACTGAGATCAAAATGAAAATGAAACCCCAAAGCGTGCCCCCCACCCCTACTTGCTCGAATAAATTGAATTACAGGATAAATTTTCGTGACTTCTTTGTCCGTTTACAAAAGACCGCTGTGGGTATATATTTCTCTTGTCACTGTAAAAACTGATCAACAATTAGTTTGTTGTCACTTGATGTACCTATATTTTGATGGAATCCTTACTGCGCATTGGCAACGGCAGTCATTTTCCATGCAAATGGATGTAAGACACAGATTTTTCCAGATGATTCGATTAATGAAAGAGATTAAGTATACATACGGGTAAAATGAAGGCATGAATACTTGAAGGAAAATTTTATAGAGGAATCAATTGGTACGATGCACTAGGACTCACATGCCTTATAGACTCAAAGTTCCTCTTAATTCAATTCATATGTACGTTGTATATTTACCATAAATACGCCAAAATATCGTAACGAGAATGAGGAAGATTTTAAATATTTGATTGTGAATTAAAAAAAGTGCATGATAAGTCATCTTTTTAACAGCAGCAATGTAGCAACTTAGGGAGCTGTCCTGCTGTTGAATTCGTGATGACTAAAAATTGAAAACGAAGAGCTTTCATAATGCATAAACTCCCAAGCTCTCTTCTCAGCCGTCAAAACATATTTTCATGCATTTTCATTTTCTCGTCGTGCGTCAGTTTCAAACAATGAAGACTGTAGAAAAGGTTATCACTAATGATAGGCGAAAATGAAAATTCAAGCCTCAAATGTTCCCGGAGAAAAGTTTAAACTTTGCCTCAAAACTTTTGAAAGTAGCGGCTACTTTAATTCTCAATGGGCCTTTAGACAAGGTGGGAATTGAAGTACAACACTCCGAGTTTTCTCTTCAAAATTTGACAAAGAAAACGAATCACGTAGAGGGAAGTCTGAATATCAACTCCTGAACGAGATATAAGTTATCTGTTAACAATCGTTAAATGCCGAAATTCAAATGACGTCATTTGTATCATCGAACTTCTATTCGATCTGTGTTTAAAAAACTTGGCAATAACTCGTTCAGAATTTGATTTCAAAACTTCCCGTTGTGTGAATTGTTTTCCATATAAGATTTTGAAGGGAAAAACGTGTGATGTTGCCTTCTAATTTAGACCATGTCTAATAGCCAATTGTACATATAGTTGTGCTAAAGAGGACTTTTTATACATATTAAACAAATGAAAAGGAATTATCAAGCACGCGAATCCTGAATACATACTATTACATAATTCTTCTTTATTTAATTCATTCATACATCAACGGTGAAACTCCCAAACCACGTAGCTCGGTTTGCGATGTTGTAGACCTCCTGTCATTTTTATTTTTTTAAAAGGAAAACTACCGTAAGTCAATTCTTAAAAACATTCATGAATTTTTTTCTCTGTGCGAAGAATATTCTGCGAAAACTGCAAAGAATAATTTTGATTTGTTCTCCTTTAAAAAAATAAAACAAAAGCAGATATTTTTATAAATCTCAAACGAGATACGTGGTTTGAGATTTTCACCGTCAACATACTTCTTCATATCATGTATAGGTCAAATTCCCATAATTTTCACACTGTAAATTGCAAGCATAAGACGCCAGAATGAGTTCGTAATTTTAGCATCCACGAAAAGCAAATGGACCACTAGACAAGGTGCGAATTCCAGCATTCTGATACATGTTTCTTAACTAAAATTTCACGTAAAATACGATGCGCATAACACAAATTACCGAAATCAACTCCTTCCAAAGATATTAATTGATTCTTGGTGCTTGAATTCAAACCACCCGCTCATGAAAACTCAATGCTCTGCGTGATTCACATCGTGTTCTAAACGTTATCATGACAGTCACTGCGACATAAAAATCTGGCAACCTCAATCTTGACGCTTTGGCTCAGCTGTAGCAAATTGCTCATAGTTTGAACAACACATGGTGGGAAATGAACATTACTCGATTGAGAAACTTGCTGAAACCGTTGTAGTGCGCGATTTGACTCACGTAGAGCTTTGAGTTTCTTGTGAGCCCGTTCAAACCAATTCCTCGTAACCAATGTGAAATAAAACCGTTAATATCTTCGTATGGAGTTTGTTTCATTAGTTTCCGTTGCGCGAATCGTGTTTTACGAGAAATTTTGGTTAAGAAACATGTATCAGAATGTTTAAATTCGTACCTTGTCTAGTGGTCCATTGTAAGCAAAAGTCCCTGCTGAAAAAAGTTTCTCCGCAATTCATCACTCCGACACCGTTTCAACGCGCAGCGTAGTTCGCACAGCGTGGAAGCGAAAAAACCCCCGTTGGGACGAGCCGACAACGTTTAATGAAACGGAGCGATTAAATAACGCTCGAAGGGAAGCGTCGCCTAATAAATGCAGAAACAGGTGGAGGGATGACCCAACGCCAACGCGACGGGGAGGTCGACGGGGGGCGACAAAAAATAGAGCGTCTCGTT
This sequence comes from Bemisia tabaci, assembly GCF_001854935.1. Classification (NCBI taxonomy): domain Eukaryota; kingdom Metazoa; phylum Arthropoda; class Insecta; order Hemiptera; family Aleyrodidae; genus Bemisia; species Bemisia tabaci. The sequence goes on from NW_017564110.1 coordinate 2,674,542, forward strand.
CTTTCATCGGTTTTTAAAGTGAGGAGCTGGCGCTGACTTTAAGAGCTACAGATTTTCAACCTTTCCACTCGGCGGAGCTTAAGGGCGCCCGCCCCGGCGTCCCCGGCGTCCCGACGCCCGGCGCTGCGTCTTGTCGCGGATGCGGCACCGACTAATTCAGAAGTGTTATTCCCGCTCGGCAGAATCATTTTAGCGCTGAGCCAGCTCCTTCCCCCCAGTGGCGTGGCGCGAATTGCGATACATCGATTGTTATGCCATTTAAACCTATGGTAAAGAATCGATTATTAAGGTGTTCGCTGCGAACACCCTGTTTATCGATTTTTTCCAAAGGTTTAAATGGCGTATCGATCGATATATCGCAAAGCGCGCCACGCCACTGCTTCCCCCGCGAGCAAATCGCCGGGTGACAAATAAATTTAATGGAATAAGCCACCCGGCGAGGGCGAGGGACCTTTATGCAAATTCCACTCGTGCAATCGTAACAGCCCCGCTAACCGTTCCGCCCGTACTTCGCCACTTCCGCCAATCGATGGGACCGTCGCGATGGACCGACTTCGCGCCCGAGGAAAAGAATTCGCCAGACATGCTAATAGTCTCGTAAAAGAGAAAATATTCTTTCAAAACGCCTTATTTAAAACCATGTATTCCGCCGTGGCGAAGATTATTATCGATATTTATCGAATTATCGAAGCTTTGATACAGAATCGATTATTAAGGTGTTCGTCGCGAACACCCTGTCAGAGGGAAAAACGAGAATTCGCGAGACATGGTTATATTCTCGTAAAAATGAAAATATTCTTACAAAACGCCTTTAAAACTATGTATTCCTCAGTGTCAAAGCATGAATAATCACTTCATCGTTATTTCCTTAGCGAAGCAATGGTAAATAACCGGTTTTAGGGTGTTGCGAACACACTGTTTATCGATCCTTTTCTTTAGGTCGCACGGGAGATCAACCGATGCAACGCAAATCATGCCACGCCGCTGGTATTCCGAGAGGGTTTTTGTTACGACACGGGAAACTTTCAGGTATCGGCGTTTACTTACAGCGTGTGCTTACGTGTAAGATTTTTTACAACCGTCCAAAAGTCGCTACAACAGTTACGAGTGGTGTTCTGTGCATCGTGAACCATAAAATGTATGAGCAATCTTCCATGTAGGACTACATGGACCGCGTTTAATAGAAAGGAACCAAGCCACGTCAGCTATTGCCAAATTCAACTGGGCAATTTATTTTTTTTGGAGAGAACGTTTGTGGGCATTCCTCTGAAAATGTTAAGGAATTTGCTTCGTATTATGGAGAAAATTTACTGAAATTTCCATGAAGATCAGCACAACCGTTTTCTTCTTCTTCTTCTTCTACTAACGACTAGGGCATGGCCCTATTTGTCAAGCCTTCGAGTGCCAAGCACAAAATATTAAAAATTTAATAATTATCTGTAAAGATTCGTCAAGTCAATAAACAACCATAGTTTTATTGACTTGACAACCGTTTTAATGTTAAAAATTAAATAGCCCAATTTTTGGCAATAGCTGATGTGGCTTGGTTCCTTTTTCATTAACGCGGTCCGCATCTTTCTCCTCGTTGGTAAAGTAACATTGTGAATTTGCCAAGAAAAGTAAATTGAACCTGTAAATGATCAGCATTATAACTGCAATGATTATTTTTTCCTGCTAGTTTATATTATGGTTAATATTCCATTAGGACCTACACTACAGCCATTTATAGACCATATTTATTGTACGCAGACATCAAGAAGTTTTTGGCATATGCTCCATGCTTTTCAAATTTTCAGGCATTTAAGGCGGAGTAAAATCTGTTCCTGCGGATCCACTCTTCAATTCCGTGGAAATTTGACGTCCCTGTTAAACAATTTCTCCGTAAAAAAAAAAAAAAAAAAAAAAAAAAAAAAAAATGGCGGCAAAAATTTTGAAACGTCGCATGGCACTTATGATACTTTAGCCGGAAGGCCAATATGGCGTTTTACCTCAGCACGACAGCGCTTCGGAACGGAGTAGGGGATACTTCTGGAGGCTCGGCAAGCATCCCTTATCGTGTCCTCCTCCCGCCCCTCGAGCAAAGGGGGGGGGGAGATTCCACAATACTCCCTCATTAGCTAAATCATGGATTTATCGCGGCTGAGCCGAAAAAAAGGAACTGGAACGGCGACGGGAACGGCAAAGGCAAAGGCAAACGTGCCGCGAGAGCGATAAGTTCATCCGGAAGCGGGGCCTGCGGGCGCGCTGCGCTTGCTTTGACGATGAATGCACGCTCACGCCGCGGCCGCCGCCTCGCCTCGCGAATTTCCAAATGAAATTCTTTCCTATTTCTCGCCGGCAATCTAGATTTTATGCCACGGCGAAATATTCCTATGAAACGGTTACGCGAGAGCCGTGCCGGTGCCGCGATGTTATGTCCCCTGTTAAAATGTTCTTTTCGTGGCTGATTTGCCGTCTGATGAAATTGGTGAGAGATAAAAATTGTGGCAATCGGCCACTTGCGAATGCTGCCGTGCCGAGGAAAAACGCCGTATGAACCTTCGGATGTTGCCGAATTTCCTTTGAAAAAACCACGAATGGAGATGTTGCATATATGAGGAATTTGTGATTTCGTCACCTTCCAGGCAAAGTATCACAAGCGCCATGCGACGTTTAAAAATTTCCGCCGCCATTTTATTTTTTTACACAGAAATTGTTCAACGAAGCTGTCCAAAAATTTCACTGAATTTTCTTTGTGCTGCCGATAAAATTTAGTGAAATTTCCAAACAGATTCAACCAACAATTTCTCAGTAAAGAAATAAAATGGCGGCGGAAATTTTTAAACGTCGCATGGCGCTTGTGATACTTTGCCTGGAAGGTGACGATTTGACTGTTGAGTCTTACGTAAAAGTTCGCGAGAAACACGATGGTGCCACTGCTTTTCTCTGAAATCAGCTCCCAAGCTCAAAAAATGCTCTCAAGTTGAGGCCTAGATGGAGGGGATATCCCACCCTACCCTGAGAGTCCACTCTACCTACATCAAGACAAACTCTCAACTCTCCATGCAAAGATAGAAAGCAAATACATTACTAACAGGGTTGCCGTGTTTTCAGTTTATGAGTCCCCGAATAAAGTGGCAGCCCTGTCAATGTATTTGCCATGATTGTGCCGGTGCCGCGATGCGATGCCTCCTGCTAAAATGTCCTTATCGTGGCTTATCTTTGCATGGAGAGTTCGTCTTGATGTAGAGGTTGACTCTTAGGGTAGCGTAGGATATCCCCTCCATTTTGGCCTCAATTTGAAAGCTTTTTTTTGAGCATGAGAGTTGATTTCAGGAAAAACCAGTGGCACCTTCGCGTTTCTCGCGAACTTTCAAATAAGAATCAGCAGTCAGATCGCAAATTCCTCACACATGCAACATCTCCATTTCCTGGTAAACTCATGAATATTTCCCTTCCAATTGTTCAGATAATTTTGCTTGCGATTTCACCGAAATTTCAAGGAAAAATATTCATAACTTTCCTCTAAAATAAAAATTTTATTGAAGGAATTTTGGCAACTCTCGAATGTAAATACGGCGTTCTTCCTTAGCACGACAGGATGGGTTGCGCTGGTCTTAGAATCTTCTTTAGATGCTTGATTCTTGAGTTCATCTCATTCATTCACCAATAAGAAGTGTAAGTACAGTAAAATCAAACAATATAGAGCTACATCACGGTACACGAAAACTGAATAAAACTTACTTAACATAGAAAATCAAACCTAAGGTTGTCAAACTGCAAACTTCTGAATCTGCCGCAACATTTGTGTGCTCGTAACGTAACAACAAAATCGTATTTGGAAAGACGTTTGGTTTCGTTTTGGGTTAAATTTGGCGACGAAGCCACTTGGATAAAATGTTCATCAAATTAGTGTTTAATTTTTATTATATTGGCTTTAAATTGGTCAGAAAGTATCATAATCTTTGATCCTTTTACACCATCAAAAACTTTGAGGCAAAATTTTGTGCTGGAGCGCCAAAAACCCCCGATTGATATAAATGCGGAGTGGAATCCATCCTCCTTACAGAGTGTCTTACACTATACGGTGCGGAATCCGCTCTTTCTGCGGAGTGTATTACGCTTTTTTACGCTGGTTCCACTTCACATTCATATCACTCGGGGTTTTTAGGCATTTTATAGACTTCAGCACCGAATATTACTCTTCGAGTTTTAGCAGTGTCCCTCCTCAGAACGAGGCATTCAAAAAAGACCATGATCAGACTATGGCTTCAACGTACAAATGATTTAATAATAGTGTGATTTGTAAACGACGTCTTTAAATGTAAACTCAGCATCAACGCGTTTTCAAGTGAACTGAGCTTCGTCACACCGCATCTGCGAAATGAGAAACGAAAACTCTCTTTGCAAGGTCGGCGTCATCACGTTTTAGCTGGTTGTCATGCGAACGTAGTTTAAAAGGAGACAGTGTGAATATGATTAGCATTTTGAAATATCACTCAGATGAAGTGTAGTCAACCCCTGCACGGTAATCACAGAGGGACAGTTCTCAGTCATACAACTTTTATAAGGCGGGCTTACGAATTAAGTAAGTTATGAACTACTGCAAGTTGCCAAAAACCCCCCGAGAGAAGAAAATGGGGTGGGGGAGTTTTGTCTAGAAACGAGTATATACAGCGTTGCAGGCTCTGTTGAAATACGTTGGACTACGTTCAACACCGAAACACGTTGCTCCGATGACGTGAGAAAGGTCCAACCCCATCTGCACGTGAGCCTTGGCGGGTATTGAGTTGCACGAATGGTGGGGCTCTTCTGAGCCTGCAGTTGCGGGTAATTTTGTAAGAAAAGCGACGGAAAGGCGAGAAACCGTGATTCGGAGTGAGGTGTAATAAAGAAAAGGCTTTCAGCCCATGGTGCAAGGAGAGGAGAAATGTGTCATCAGAATTGAGAAACATAGACTCTCTCATGAATTTATGTTACCTTACCAGTGTTGTAACTTTTCGTTATGTCTCTTAAATGCAAAATGGTACGCTGAAAGGTGAGCAGAAAAAAGGTGCAGCCCAGTTTCAAGGCTTTAGTTTTTATCTTGCATTAAGTAGGGATTCTAGATTTAAAGAATTGGTTTCTCGGTAAAATTTCTCAAGAATTATGACGGTGGTGCAATGTTTTTTTGTGAAATGATTTGCCAAAACCAAGAAGAGCTACTGAAATCAAGGCCAAAATGACCCCCAATCTATAAGGGAGAATCGGTAAAAGGTAAAATTCTCCATGCTGAAACATCCGGGTTGACATGGCTGTGAGCTAACAAGGACCATCTAAACACTTAAAAGAGTTCCTAAAAAGAGGGAAATTCGTTTTGATACTTCAGTTATTTTTATACATAGAGGGCTTAAATACATACAAAGGTGGATTCTTAAGCCGATGAGGAATGTTTTTGTATCATAGATACAATTATAAATGGTTTTATAAGCTTGGGAGTTGATTTCAAAAATGAGTTGAGCTATTGTATTTCGCCTCGGAATTTAAACAAAGCTGGATAGATGAATAACAATTAGTCGGTCATTACAGGAACCTGAGTATCCATTCCTAGGAAAAGGAATTTCCAAGTTTGGTGGACCCTGATTGGCTCATAAGTTTTGAACCTTCCTTTCATGAAGTTTTCTGGCCCCATAAATAAATTGCATGACATAATTTTGAGGGATTTGTATTTTTGAAGGGGAAATTAATGATAATTGAGGGAAAAGTGTAGTTCTTGGAAAAATATCAATGAATAAGTTTGTTCAGAATTTATTATAGAAGTTGGAATTTATACGTAAAAATCTTACCATGTCAAGGGATCTAAGTGGAAAATTTTCCGTTCTCGAGAATAAGAGGTTTCCCAGAAATCACCCGTTATAATCTATTTTCCCAGAAAAGTCTCCCAGGAAGACAGGCATACCTTCACACATGCACACGAACACGTTGATCGTTCATACTTTGAAGAGCCACTTGGAACTTTCCAAGTACTTGACTTCCCAAATACTTGAATTCCCAGAAAAACTTGGATACTTTATCATGTCTAGAGTTCCGGCTTCTTCTGATTTTTTTACATCAGACCCAAAAAGCTCCCCGGATACCTACAATTCACAGAAAAATCGAAGAATGACACTTTTTGTACGCACATACGATTGAAATGGCATGTTCTCAACGTGCAAGCACTCCGACAGGAACCGCATGCTTAAATTCAAATATTACCCATCAGCCCAGCGGCAACACCGCATTCGGCATGCATAAAACTCAATCTTCAATGAATACATGGCGGAGAGAGAAAGGAACGGGCCAAACGGAGAAAGAGTTAAGTGAGCAGTCGTTAAGAAATGCTGAAATTATAAGGAGCGCGTAAAAGTTGCAGCTAATCGGCGTCGAGAGTTCGCTGATGGCGCTGCGCCCTGTCACCCCATCCTCCTCCGCCCGCCGCGCAGAACCGCGCAACCGGCACACGACCCGAAACGCAGATAGTCGCTTTTTGCACGGCACGAAAGTCCTCCAGTCAATGACCTGATACACTCATGAGAGGATTTGCGAGTGTGTGACTTTTCGCTAAAAAGGCTCAACCTCATTTTCAAGCGACATAGAGAATCATTCAAGCAAGAGCTCCTCTCGGTTTCCAGTTACGCTCTTTTACCGGGAGAGCGCGTCGTCGTCTCGGGGGCTTCGCGGGATGGCTTCCTCGTTGCCCGCATTCTTCCGCTCTTGATGAGTCCTGAAACGTCGCACAGGGAAATGAAGATTTACGCTCCGACTGATGAAGCCGAAAATTTCAGCGCGCTTCGAGTTCGAGAAGAGAAGGCGCCGTGTATTATGCCGCAATATCTTCTGTATGAATTAGTACCCCCCCCCCTTCCCTTTCCTCCTCGTCTTCAGCATTGCAATTTGCAATCTTCAAGTGGTACGGTGCGGTATGTCTGAAGGAAAATGACATATTTCTGTGGCCACCAAGCCATCAGTCGTGAATGGGTCACCTCTATTTCTCAAGATATTGTGGCGTGGATTGGCTGGAAAAATTGCATTCTTCAAATTTTTAATATGAGGATCGACAATGAGGCTCTTGCATGTAGTAGATGTTTTAAATTTAGCAGTTCGAAGGCCAAAGTGCGAAATCACGTATCTCCGTTTGCGATGTTGCAGATTTCTTGTAATACTCTATTTATTCTTTCAAGAACTAGTCCACGTAATTTCTTAAACTCCCTTGATGTTTCTCTCTCTCTGTTCTCTGTTAATGTTTCTCCCTCTCTTGGTAGAATATTCCGATATAAATTTCAAGCTATAAAGTTGGCTTGTTTCTCTCAGCAAAAATCAAAAAAGAGCGACAATTTTGAAACACTATAATGGAGGTATGTCGTTACGAACGTTGGCAATCGAATTTATTCCTATTTCAAATTTTTCGAGGTACTCAGTGATGTCATCCAACCGCGTGAACCATTTTGACTTCATCCGTTTTCACACAACAGGTCTTGTTGGAATTAATACGTCCATTTTTAATAATGGGATTGTTACACTGGTCTTAGAATCGTGTTTTTGATGCTTGATTCTTGTCGATCAGTTAAAAATATTAAGATCCGTCTAAACAGCAACTTTCTACGTTCAATATTAACCGAAATATCGCGCTTTAAAAAAATCGGTTTAAGACGTCGTCCACCACGGGAGTGACACCCTTGGTTTCTTCCACCTTGCTTGCATCCGAGTTACACGTTGAGTAACCAGTGCAAAAGCATGTCTCGCTGATTGATGAAAGCAAGGTGGAAGAAACCAAGGGTGTCACCACCGCGGTGGATGACGTCATTAACCGACTTTTTCAAAGCGCAGTATCTCGGTTAATATTCAAGAAAGTTGCTGTTTGGACAGATCTGATTATTTTTAGCTAATGTACCACCAGCAATAGGGGTTTAAAAACTTTTAAGAGTACTAATCAGTAAGTTGGAGTTTTTCAGCCAACGTGTGTTAAAAATTCAGCATAAAGCTGAAAATCTCAATACAGAGAGTTCCAATCAGTACCATCGAGTACCAATCAGTATACTAGTGAAATTTGGATGTAGCATTTAATTTCTTGCCCGGAAATTTTCTCTCCTTCTGTTGGCGCGTTTCGGCCAATCATCAGGTACAGAGGCATCGCATATTTGGACATCATTTTGCAATTCGGAACTATAAATACTGGCTCATCTGGAAAAACACTTATATGCATAGGGAAACTAATGGCACATACGTTGTTTTTAAACCGGGCTAGAATTTATAGTTCCAAATTGCATAATGTAATCCATTTGAAGCGCGATCAGTACTTCAAGATGGCTAGAAGGCCGAAAACATTTCGAAAAAAGAAGAGAAAATTTCCGGGCGAGTGAGTGGATTTCTCATTAAAATCATATTTGAGGATGTTGTCCAAAAAACCCTAAGATTCCAAAGTTTTCTTCCCAACTGAACAAGCAATTCCGATCTCCTAAAAAAAATTGTTCCGGTTCACTACGGTCCTCTTTTCCACGGACGGTTGAAAATAAAATTATAATTTTTTCGACGGAGCAAGAATCCGCGATGAGAAACAAAAAGGGAAAAACTGCGCCGGGGAAAGGAGATCTACTCCGCCTGGAGAACCGTTGGAGCGCAGCCCAACGGAGAGAAGTAGACGAAAAACAAAACGCAGGAACTTTACTTCCCCTGTTTGATTTTCGATCAGGCTGCACAAGTCTGAAACGGAGTAGTTAAACTTAGTCGCTGCTCATTTTACAGCGTTCCGGCTCTTTATTACAGGTTTTCCGGACGAGTTTTCGGGACCTTACAACCTCTCCGTACCTTACAACCTTCCCCTTTTCCAATACATTGTTAAAAGTCACTAGCAAACTTCCTCGACATGTGTCGTCGTTGAACTTCCTCCTGTCATACCCTAGGCAACAAAATAGCAGAATAAATCGGTTATTACGACTCTCCTTCGGCAAAAATCCGCACGTCAGACGCGAGTGTAAGTGATCGTGACAGCGAGTTGATTCTCGATTCGTTATCGAACACCCTTGTTCCCAATAGCCAGTGGCGTGGCGTGCTTTGCGATACATCGATTGTCGTGCCATTTAAACCTATGATAAAGAATCGATTATTAAAGTGTTCGCTGCGAACACCCTGTTCATCGATCCTTGTCCATAGGTTTAAATGGCACAACAATCGATATATCGCAAAGCACGCCACGCCACTGCCAATAGCGTGGTAAGATTTGCGATAAATCGATAGATCTGCCATTTTCACCCGTGAAAAAGGATCGACGAATAGGGCGTCTGCAATGAACACCTTAATAATCGATTCTTTACCATAGTTTCGAATGGGGAAATATCGATAATCGATCGTTCACTCCCTATGTTTTAGAAATGCTACCTATCGATCGAGGTCATTCAAAAACGATTCAACATTCCAGGCACTATTTTGTCTTAGGTTTGATTACGGGCTTCTAGATAAAGTAAAAATTGAAATAAGCCTGTCACACTCGGAGCATTACTGAAAAGATGATTAATGGGTAAAATCGCACGATTTTTTAGGCACGGAAGTTACGTTTTTGAGCACATAAAAATGTATGAAATGCATTCTTTCAGGCACAATCTGCATAGCTTATACTTATGCATTTTCAATTTTGCAAACAAAAAAATAATCATAGACAATTTATACAATGAAACTGGAATAAAACATAAAATAATTCTCATAAAATATTTCTCATCATATCTCGGAAAACTCACGGCAGACTTAAAGTGTTCATATCGGTACACCCGCATAAAATAGGCGTTGAAAAACTTGCAACGTTGCAAATTGAATGTTTCTTGCCCCACCGTCGTTGAATAGAAAATGTGTTACCGGGCACACGCTAAAGTGTATAACATCAGCGGTAATCGTGATCTTGGATACCTTTAGGTCGGAGCGGAGTTGTTGCAGGCGCTCTGAGCAACTATTCCACCACTGACGTATTGCACAGTATCAGGCGAGATTGAAGGCGCTCCGATGTTTGTAACTTGACAGGTATCGCTTACCACCGTATAAAGTCCTGCTGATCGTGCGGTATGCGGCTCCTGCTCGATCGATTTTTGCGAAACTTGATAGCAAATGACATTTTTTGACCGGAAACTTGATTCTCAACTCAAACTTTCAAAATTCGAAAGCTCAAGATGGTACGTTGCTTAAAATGCTATCTCGGCTCCTGTTCGACCAAAATATATGAAACTTAGGGCTGGAGAGTATTTTTTTACGTAAGAGTCAAACTTTTAATCAAATTTTCAAAACTAAAAAATCCAAAATGGCAGAAGTGGCATGAAATGCTATCTTGGTGCCTTTTAAACCATTCAATCTTGCGATCGAGATATGTATCTGTCGCAGGCAAATAGGCAATTCAGGCATTTTATCAAATGCCTAGGCAGGTACCCAAATTTTTAGAATTTAAGAGGTTTTTTATGTTTTCACATAGACCTCTCAACTTTTCAATATTTTGAGACTAAAAATCCGTCAAAGTACAAACTTCCATTGTGTTTACCGTTCAAAAATGCTCCTCACGTTTCTTCAACCGTTCATATCGTGAAACCTTTTTATTTTGTGAAATGCTGTATAATTTGATATAAACTCGCATTCAAGGACCAGAAGAAACGTAGTTATGGTCGTTTGAAACAAATTTCTATACAGAATTCTTCCCCTTATGATCAAAGAACTATTTTGTCCACAGTCAACAAAATAATCAGAATTTCAGTCTAAGTAAGAATATTTGACCGTTTCACAGTGCAGTGTCCTTGTGGGCGGATGGGAAATAATTCATATCTGATCGAATAATGGATGGAATTCAATGAAATTTTGACAGTGTTAAGTATTCATCATGTTCTTCCTTGTATTAAAGTCAAAGTTTCCAAAATTCCCCAAATGATTGAGTATGGTGTTGCCAAATGTGCCGTTATTTTTCCACTTATTTTAATGACATGAGTACATTATTTTTGTGGGTAAAAGAAAGAAAACCAACCTGAAATCACTACTAATAAGGCTTACGAGGGTATATCTGGCCCTCTCATAACACCTCTATTTTAAATACAGTGTTGCCAACGCGCCTGGAAAAAGCAGTTTTTTTAGCAATAATTCAAGGATTAAAATGTATAGATTCACGCAAGCTCGCTCCAAAAATCGACAGTATACTTACAGATTCTAACGATGCATATTTTATTTTTTAACTCTGGGCCTAAAAAAACTAAGGTCTATCCTTTCTTTCATTCCCAATTTCAATGCTGCGTGAAATGAAAGCTGAAAAATTCAAATATACACTATAAAAGAATGAGGTTTCCGAGGATCAGCAAGAGAAAAAAGACGAACACTTGGATCTGGTCATATTATAAGTCTTTAATAAAAAGGAAAAGGCATTTCAAAAAATAAAAAATTCAGCACAGTAAAACATCACCGAAAATTTACAGCAAACTTAAACTTCACAAGAGACAAGAGAAAAAAGAAAGATAAAAACAAAAAATCCATAAAAATACACAAAATCTATAAAAAATACACAAAATCCATAAAAAATACACGACATTTTGTCAAATCTTCGCCTGAGACACGTTTGTTTGCGAATAGTTCTGCGGAGTTTCCCCTCAATTGTTGTAACGCACTCCTTTTTCGATGCCCGTGTCCACAAGTCGAAGAGATCTAGTCCAGGCGCCTGGTAGCTAAAAATGAGGCTACCTGGAATTTCGGGTACACAACGAATTTTTGACTTACTTTATGTTTTTTGGGTCGCTGAATCCGAATCTGAAGTTTCCAACCGTGTATCCGGTGAGCATATTCCGCCATTTTGAAAAAATGGCCTAAAAAGGCCTTTTTTGCGGTTTTATTGATATATAGCGGCTACGGATGAGAAAAAGTCCCGGATTGAGTTAATGTTTTGAATAGCTGACATAATTTGAAAGAAAATGGTGTGTACATATGCTAGATTTGCTTAAAAATTGAGGAAGATCCAGCATCGTGAACATCGCGCCCATTCACGTTTTCGCGGCGCACCCTTCAACGCGCGATCCGGCTCCCCGCGGTCAGCCAAGTTCCAAAGCGTTCCAAAGTTCCGAAATCCGAGGTTCCTCAATTTTTGAGCATACTTAGCATATTCATATACCATTTTCTTCCAAATTATTTCAGCTATTCAAAACATTAACTAAATCCGGGACTTTTTCTCATGCGTAGCCGCTATATAAAAAAAAAAACCGCGAAAAAAGGCCGTTTTAGGCCATTTTTTCAAAATGGCGGAAAATGCTCACCATATACGCGGTAGGAAACTTCAGATTCGGATTCAGCGACCCCAAAAACATAAAGTAAACCAAAAAAATCGCTGTGTACCCAAAATTCCAGGTAGACTTACCAGGCGCCTGGACTAATCAGAGTTTTTCAGAGCAAGACCTTGAGACAGAAAAAACGAAATAACTTTATTATTCGCAGCCAGACGCAGATGGGACTTAAAAATTCAGAATCTACAGGAAATTTGCAATCATTATCACTTGTCAGGAAAATAGGTTATTTATGGTTTTTCTTAAAAACGTCGTTAAAGTTTAAATAAGAGGGAAAAATATTAAATTAGAGTACCATCGAAAAACGTGCTCAAAAGTAATGTTTAGAAGTTGAAAAAATAATTTTTACGATTAAATCTTAATTAAATAACTTACCAGGAGTGTTTGTAGCCATTTTTATCACCAACCAGACATTTGGTACCGTGTCAATCAGCCTTGATCACTGCTATCACAACACTTGCGCGTCATCGGCTACCAGTCACCGCGCGCGGAGCTTAAATCTCATCACCTCCCCTCATGCCAATTCGATGCAAATCAGTAAACAAACATTGAAAATAATACCACCAATGTCCCCATTTTTCGTATATCTCAGTACTTTTTTCATTTTACATGTTCGAAAATTTGACTTATTTCCATTGGACACTGCACTGTGCGTTTGCCTGCGACGTATCTATTTCAGTTGCGAACCCCTCAACTGCTCTGGAAATGAACGTTTGCCACACAAATTAATGAAATTAAGACGAAATTATGCCGGCGACACCACTTTGAAATCGCAGTCATTCAAACATGAAACGGAATTCAAACGTCGAATCATGAAGGGGCGCAGACAACGGGGGCAGGGAAGTAGGCGTCGTTCCTACCAAGAAAAGCCTCGAATTGAAAAAAGGCCGCGGAAAAAGCTGCCTTGTCGAGAAGTAAGAGGTACGACGCGGGAACAAGTCAAACAGATGTCGCAGCTTTTGAAAAGGCGGATGAAAAAAGGAGAGAAACAAACAGGCGCGGGCGGGCGGGCGGGCGGTGCGGGGGGAGGGGGGGCGCGAGGCGGCCGTAACGCAACGCCTACCGTTTTCTCGCAGTTAATAAGTCGAATCAATTCAGATTTTATCAAACACTCGGCTCAACCTCAGAGTAACAAGTTCGCTGAAAATGTAATTTATTTTTTGTTCCCGCTCACAAAGGCAAAAAAGGGCCCGGATTCAAATCAAACTTGCTGCCGCCGCCGCTCCCGATCGGGGCGCAAGAGTCGCGCGGAGCGAGATTAAAGGGCGCTCAAACGCCTTCCGCGCATTAATACATTTCTGTCGGATATTACTCGCGCTGAGGAACGAATGGACGTAACCCTGCCAAACGCTTTAAGACATGAGCCCTGAGACCCGTAAGAATATAACCGTAACAGGGCTCACGCCATACTGCACATAGTTTGTTGGCAGAAATACGTTCAAATAATCTTCGCGGAGGACGCGGAACGGATACTGTTTCAAAAACAGCTAACCCTACTTTAAGACCTTATTTAGTTTTTGAGAGCACCTCCACGCACTCCTTTAATCATCTCTTAAATCGTATTTTCTCTTCCGTTCGGATTGACTTCGCGAAATCCGATCAACGGGATGCAGTTCTGTCGTCCTACGGAAGACAGCAGTAACTCCGTTCGCACGTGGTCCGTGCTTAACACGTGCTCTTATACGCGTCGAGGCTCACTCTAGGATGGAGTTACTGTTCTTTACCGTTGCACTACCGAGTTGTGGGCGACGCTGCAACGCGTTCAGGATTTGACCGCTTAGGATCTGTCCTCAACCCTCGCAATTGGATTGACCGCCACCGAAGACGAATTTTTGCGGGCGGATTTGGTTTACTTTCGAACTCGGTTTGACGGGATTGCAACCCACGGAGGAAAACACACCCGGAGATTGACGACTTACGAGTTACGTGCGCCCTGGTACCCAACCGATTTTGAACCCACGCTAAAAAAGGAAGATAGTGGCTACCGAATGGGTTGGTTGGACGTATTAATGCTAAAAGGAACTAGAGATGATGGCGTAGGGGACGCCCAGTGAGAGGTTGGCGACAGGGGGTGTTAAGTGAGATGAGGGAGTGTCAACTCCCTGATAACCTGTGGGAAGACCGAGCTTTGTGGCGATTAGGTGTCGCAAAGCGCCAAAGAGCGCTATAACAGCGACTCGTATGTATGTAA
>NW_017564110.1:2691459-2891475 GCF_001854935.1 Bemisia tabaci
TAGATGATCGGAACTCATCAGGAAGCCCTTCGCCCCTAGTGGTATTTCCGGACAGTCCCGGTCCCAGTTCTCCCAGCCCTCAGGCTGTAGAATTGCATTCAAAGAATTCATTCGATCATGACGAGTGTAATGGTTTCGTCCATCAATTTTTTAGAGATGACGAAATGTTTTTAGAGAAAGAGTGTGCGTTCGATTGTTTAAAATTTAAAACCCGATACCAGAACATATACTTGGGCTGGGAGAAATGCAATGGGTTGAACCATCTAACTTGCAATCCTCGTCCCGGGCCCTACGACAGGACACAACAGTTAAGACGATGTAGGAGGGACTGTCCGGTTTATCTCGGGGCAATGTGTGAGAAATCGGATCATGAAGAAATGTGCGATGGCTCTAGCCATCGCACAATTTGTAAAAATTTAGGACCGTGTAATTTAGCAAACAAATTGTGGGAGGAAGTGAGAAAATGCAACCAATCATGTACAGTGTACAATTTATCTCGAGAAGAGGAAATTTTTGAAAATTTTGATTTAGAGTAAATAAAAATAATTTTAAAATAAGTTTGTAAGTATTATTCGTTTCTATTTTTCAGACATACGATTCTAATACGTTAAATTTCCGCTTCCTCCCGCAATTTTTTTGTAAATAAAAGATGAGTCAAACCCCCGAAAATGGCCTTGGAGAGGCGGAGGTGGATAGAATTTTAGAGGAATTTCTCCGGACAACAGAGGAGAGTATCCGGATCCTCCAAAATTGGTCCCACACCGAAGAAATTGATTTGCTGGAGCAACGCTTGGCTGGGGTGCATTCCGACTGGGAAGAGTTACACCAGTTTCTGGATGAAACGCAAATAGAAGAAATCATCGAAAACTATGCGAACAATCGCCTCCGCTCGCAAAATGTAAGTATTCTTTTTCGATGTCTGAGACTCGTAAGTTCTACTCAGATAAAGTTTTTACGGGAGAAAAAAAATTCAATTATATCGACATGATTATAGAATCACCTATCTTATAAAAGCTAAAATACACAGCGTAGGTATTTTACCCGCAGAGTTATGAAGCAAGAAAAAAATGAAGTTTTTTCTCGCTGCAGATATACTCCTATTGAAAAAAAATTAAGTTGAGAATCGAGAGATTCAAAGAACCAATATGATCTTCCTTTTTAAACTCGTATTTTGTACTCCATTTTTTGGCAACCACTTTTTTTAGCGAAAAAAAAGAAGAGAAAGAAGAACTGGTTGAAATAAAGGTAAAAAACTATGAACAAAAAGTACGCTTGTTATATTGAAATATCAGTACTTTTAAGCAGAATATGCTCATGATCACACCGTAATAATTATTTCATATTGCATTTTCCTCTCCCATTTTTTTTTTCAACACAAGGAAGGGGCGGGGGGGTAGGGGGTCAGAATATTCTTCTCTCAGCAAAAGGGTAACCGAGCGTTTACCGCTGATCTTTTCAGGCAGATGGGTCAACCCTGGCTCTTACGAGTGAAGAGTCGCCACCCGACGTGCATTGCGAGACGGGCGATGCAACCAGCATGACACCAGCTAATGCGTTCCCGGGCTCACCCGTCAACGAGCAACACGAATTCCCCTCTCCAGGGCCCTCCGGACTTCAACAAGGGTTAGGCCGTAACCAGTCCCGACAGTCAATTAATAAAGGTGACCACCGAAATTTCAAAATTGTTAAGGAAAATTCTGTAGATTATAAAAACTTGAAAGCTGCGCAAAAAGACACCTATTTAGTTTTAAACAAACCTCCAAACGACCCTGCTCATCAGAAACAATGGATCATCGATACTTTCAACGAGATTTTACTATATTTTCTCAATTCAACAGAAACAAATCCGGGTGATCGGGTTCAGTTAGACATTACATCACAGAGTAATCCTGAGCAACCCCTTTTCATCACGCCGAGACGGGGGGATCAATTATCAGTAGAAACCATTTTTAGTAGATTGGAGAAAGTTCTAAATTCCAACAAAAAGTTTCTTCTGGCGGGTCCTTTGAAGGTTAAGTTTTCTGTAGTTAGATTTCCTGTAGGTTTCGGAAATTTTAACAAAAGCATCAGGTGGACTTGGTCTTTTGATGATTACTGTCGTAAAACGAAAGGAATCATTTCTATTTCAAACAAAGACACATTATGTCTAGCACGAGCTATTGTAGTGGCTATAGGATTCGTGAACCGAGAAAATAGCCCTGAGAGTCACAAATTATTTAAGAAAATATCACGGAAAGACAGGGCAGATCATCAAAGGACCAAGGCCATCGAGCTTTGTAGAACTTTAGGTATCAATCTAGACAACGGCGCTACTCTAGAACACGTTCGCGCTTTCCAGGATGGTCTCCCTGATTACACGATAACTGTTTTTGGGGACCGTAGTGGGAGAAAAGTCATTTTTGAAGGACCTCCTTCCACAGATAATCATCCCCGGAAACACATTGATTTGCTCTTTGAAAATGAGCATTACGTACCTATTACGAGCTTAACATCCGCATTTCAAAGCAGTTATTATTGTCGTAAATGTAGACTACCTTACTCAAGTCCATTGGGGCATTATTGTCCGCAGGGATGTTCTGCGTGCAAGAGTGTGGAAAGCTGTGATAAAAATCAACGGAGAATATTTTGCAACTATTGCAACAGAACATTTCTAGGACCGCAATGTTTCTACCGTCATTTTGAGCCCTACACGATTGACGGGAAGTCTATATGCGACTCAATAATAAAATGCAAACAGTGTTGTAAAGTTTACCTGGCAAAAAAAAGAGAAAAAAATAAGCATTTCTGCGAAGAAATGCGGTGTTTAGTTTGTAATAAGTACGTACAAAGAGGGCATCGGTGTTTTATTCAGCCAATAAAAAATAATAGTGAGGAAAGGACAGGATTCATGTTTGTATTTTTTGACCTGGAAGCCACACAATCCAAACCGGGGGATAAACCGGGAGAGTTCCTCCATGAGCCAAACTTGTTGGTCGCCAGAACTTATTGCGTCAGATGTCTAGGGGACGTTGATTTAATAGGTTCTTGCGCCGAGTGTGGCGAGCGTGAACGTGTTTTTAGAGGTTTCACGTGCGTCGAGGATTTTTTAACCTTTCTCCAGAGGCCTCGAAAAGGTATCAAACAGATTGTCTGCCTGAGTCACTACGGCTCAGGATATGACAATGTTTTCATTTTGAAAAAAATGATTTCGGAGAAACATTGGAACCCTAAAATAATTTCTAATGGGTGTAAGTTAATTAGTATCAAATACGGAATAATTCACTTTAAAGACAGCATTAATTGGCTTTGCAGTCCCCTATCGAAATTGCCAAAAATGTTGAGTTTGGAGGGGGATCTTGCCAAGGGGTATTTCCCCCATTTATTTAATATCCCTGAGAACGAAAATTATGTAGGACCCATCCCCGGAATTGAATTTTATTGTCCCGACGATATGGCTCCGGAAACTCGGGAGGAGTTTCTTAGCTGGCATGAAGAGAAAGTCAGGCAGAACTATGTTTTCAATTTTCAAGAAGAGATTTTATTTTATTGTAAGTTGGATGTCGAGATTCTTGCGAAGGCTTGCTTAAAGTTTCGTACAATATTTCTGAAGGAAACAACTGTAGACCCTTTTCTAGATTCTTTGACTATTGCTAGTGCATGCATGCTAACTTTTCAAAAGTTATTCTTAAAATCTGATCAAATAGGTATTATTCCGCGTGGGGGGTATCGAATGAGCGACAATCAAAGTCGCACAGCGCTGTTATGGTTGGACTGGGTCGCGCATTCTGAGAGCATCCGAATCCAACATGCAGGTAATGGGCGCGAAATTGTCCCTCCTGGATTGAATTTCAAGGTGGACGGTTTCGCGAACGATACGATTTACTGTTTCCGTGGTTGTTGGTGGCACGGATGCATTACGTGCTATAAAGAAGGGCGCGATCTGCCAATCAGAAACGCGCCGGACGAAACATTGGATCTAAGGTACGAAAAAACATTGCTTAGGGACGAGGCGATTTTAAAAGTGAAAAATTCTGATGGAACACCTAAATATAAATTGATAACTATGTGGGAGTGTGAATTTAATAGTATGAAACGGTCAAACCCTGCATTGCGTCATTTTTGCGCCAATCACATAAAAGAATATTTGATCGAGCCCTTGGATCCTAAGCAAAGTTTTTTCGGTGGGCGCACCGAGACCCTGCAATTGTTTTACGAGGCAGACTATTCAAGGGGAGAAAAACTTTTTTATACCGATTTTATCTCCTTGTACCCCACGTGCTTGAAAAAAGACAAATTTATTCTAGGACACCCTAAACGAATAATCTACGGTAAAGATTGCGAGAATCTTGACATCAACAACATCTTCGGGTTTATAAAATGCACCATCCTGCCTCCACCGCGTCTATACATACCAGTGTTGCCATATCGATGGGACAATAAATTAACTTTCCCGCTTTGCCGCACATGTGTAGAGTCCAGTTACCAGGATAACTGTCCTCACAATGATACTGAGAGGCACTTGACCGGTACCTGGACTTCCATCGAGGTACAAAAGGCTGTGGAGAAAGGTTATAAAATCCTTAAAATCTTCGAAGCGTGGGATTATGAGAGTACTCAATATGACGGAAAATCATCGGGCGGTATTTTTGTAGGATACGTTAATAAATTTTTAAAAATGAAACAGGAGAAATCAGGGTTCCCAAGTTGGGTCAAATCAGAAGCTGACAAGGACAAATACATCGAGGAGTATGAAAGAGTAGAGGGCATCCGTCTCGAAAAAAATAACATTGAGAAAAATGAGGGTTTCCGTAGCGTCGCTAAATTGTGTTTAAATTCTTTGTGGGGACGCCTCGCTATGCGAGATAACTTTGTCGAATCGGTGATAGTGAGCGATCCTGATAAAATTGCGAAAATATTCACAGATCCTTCGGTAGATGTACAAAGATTCGAGATTTTGTCGGAGGACACGATGTTGATCAACTCGAAATTAGTTGATGACGCGATTCTCCCAAACAAAAAAACAAGTGTGGCATTGGCCTCGTTTGTTACGAGCAATGCTAGACTAAGACTGTATGAAATCCTAGACAAACTAGGCCCTAAGGCGAAGTATTGTGACACTGATTCTGCGATTTTTTCTTGTTTTCCCAACGAAAACCCTGTGCAGCTAGGGTCGTATTTAGGGTGCATGACAGATGAGATTGAAAAATATGGTCCGGGTTCATTTATTAGCAAATTCGTAAGTAGCGGGCCTAAGGCATACGCTTTTGAGGTTGCAGTAGGTGGGGATATTAGTAACAAAACCGCAGTAACTAAGGTACGGGGAATTACTCTGAATCATAGGGCGGGCCAAATTATCAATTTCGAAGCCATAAAAAGAGCGGTCCTAGAAAATGGCGACCCGGTGATCGTTCCAATCCCACACAAAATTGCACGAAAAAGAGGGTGGGAGGTTGTTACTCGTTCTGAGCAAAAAGAATACAAGGTTGTGTATACAAAAAGACGAAGACTGGCCGAAGAACCACATTTGACTCTGCCTTTTGGATATAAAAGTGATGTCACAGACTAGTCATACAAAATCTTGTATCATCGCAGTTAAACTAATTTAATCTGCAATTTTTCTGTTTTGTAAACTGTCGGGACTGGGGAACTCGAAGTTTTAGATACTTGACAAACAATTAGGTTAAGTTTTTCCTATTAGTTTGTAAGATTTTCATTTTTGTAAATTTGTAAAAAAAAAATCTCTATTTTAAAATATTTTTTACATTATATATTTTGAATTTTCTTACTTTCTTTGGACATTTTGAAAGTTTTTCCTACTTTTGAACTAAAAATATATTTTTCATTTGTGATTTTGACTCTCATTTTTTTTGCATCAATTTTAATCGACACCTTCTCTGGTTTGATCTTTAAATTTTGTAGACATTTTTTTTTTCAAAGTTTTTGAAATTTGAAATTGATGTTGCATACGTGATATTTTTATTGAGAATTTCCTTTTTTTGTGTTGAGATGATGTTTTTTGTGGGTCAAATTTTCGAATTTTTTTGTGAATAAAACTTGAAAATTTTTGAAAGTGTAAAAAAAGTACTTGTTCTCATTTTATTTTTTCTATCAAATATATATTTGAAAACCTCTTTTTTTGAAAGTCAGTCATCAACATGTGCTCAAAGTGGAGCCATCCTTGGGCCTGTATTGTCTCGGGACCCAGTTATAGTGGGAAAAGTACTTTCGTTTTAAAATTTCTAGACAATTTGAAAGAAATGTGTGACACTGAATTTTCTGATATAATATGGCACTTTAGTCTATGGCATCCTGATTTAGATATTCCTAACATACGATTTGTGCAAGGACTGCCAGACGCAGACTTTGATACCGAAGGTCCAACTCTCATCATTCTTGATGATTTGATGAGAGAATCAGGGAACAGTAGTGTTTTGGTAGACTTATTTTCGAGGGGGTGTCATCATAAAAATATTAGTATTTTTTTCATAACTCAAAATATTTTTTATAAAGGAAAAAACCAGCGTGACTTGAGTTTAAATTCTCACTATTTAGTTTTGTTCAAAAATCCAAGAGACAAGACGCAAATCAGATTCCTCGCTCAGCAAATGTGCCCTCAGAACTCTAAATTTTTGCAGGAGGCTTTCTCTGATAGCACAAAAGAAGCTCATGGTTACTTGCTGGTTGATTTGAAGCAAAACACTCCAGAGCATTTGCGTTTTCGTACCCTGATTTTTCCTCAAGACGGCGGTATGGTAGTTTATGTACCTCGAAAATAAGTCCATAAATATTGCTGTCTCTCGTTTGTTAGGATCAGTATTAAAAATGACGCGAGAGGTGAAGGCTCATGCACACTTGCTGCAGGCTCTCTTGAAAGTTTCTCGTAAGCAAAGACTAGCTATACTAAAGGAGGCAGACAAACAATTGGTAAAGTGTATTTGTGAGTGTTCTTTAAATTTGCTGAAAGGTAGAGTCCCTCTTAAATCTGAAGAAAAGAAAAAGTTGAGTACTTATAAAGTCTTGTTGAGAAATTTGGCACTTAGAAAAGGGGGGTGGAAGTCCAAGAAAAAAATCTTACTGCAGAAAGGTGGGAACTTCATTCCTTTACTTTTAGGCCCTATCCTGAGTGCAGTCCTTTCATCTGCCCTGTCATAACTCAACCTAACCTAACCTAACCTAACCTAACCCAACCTAACCTAACCCAACCTAACCTAACCTAACCTAACCCAACCTAACCTAACCTAACCTAACCTAACCTAACCTTACCTTACCTTACCTACTGAATCTTAAGTTTTACGAGATGGAACATGCTAAGAAAATGATTTTGGTCCCTTCGGAGAGTTTTGAGAGATTGAAGCACGCTTCAGTTTCTGCAGACCCTTTGGAGAATCTGCATAAGGAGCTGTCTCAAATCCTTCGCTCTTCAAACATGACCGACTCTGAAAAATGGGCGCAGTACCAGCAAGTTCTACAGCGCTGCTTACAATTTGTTGAGCAGAGACGTAAACCATTGAAATTGATGTACGAGAGTGGTGACTCCGGTAGGCATGGGGATGAGGGGGGCGGGGAGCCCAAAGAAGAGGAAGGAGATTCTGCGTTGGAAACAGATATTTTAGCGACAGTTCCACCAACATACCGTCTTAAGGCCTCAGTTTTGCTACAAAGATTAAAGCGGGACGGCAAAATACGATGGGACCGAACGGGTAAGGTTGCTATAGGGGATAATTCCATCCCAGGGTCGAACATCGTCGATTTACTAAACGATGCAGTGCGTAAACGTAAAAATACCGGTCAACCGACCGGATACGAGCCGTTTTATCGTGAGCTTTCGAGACTGAATATCCCACAGGAACTTATTGGGAATCCGTCGCGTTGGGACCTTATTAGAACTTTAACACCTGAGTCGGCTGGTCGTGCACCCAGACCTGAAGCGGAAGGTGAGCCTTCAATTTCTAAGATAGTCCACAGGAGGGTCAAAAAAGTACATTCGGATCCTTATCCTAAAAATCATAAGGCCATTCTGGTACGTAAAAAGTTGTTTTGGGAGCCTTTCAATTTTAATTAAAATTAGAAGATGGAAAAAATTTATTATGATCCTGCTAACCCCGCGAGTTTCTCCAGCGTGGTTAAACTAGCCAAAGCCTCAGGAGAGTCGTTGGAAAACGTTAGGCATTGGTTGGCAGCACAGGATACTTATACTCTGCATAGGTTAGCCCGTAAAAAATTCCCCCGTAACCGATACAATGTCGACAACATTGACGAGCTGTGGCAAGTTGATCTTTGTGACATGAGAAGCATCGGAAAGTATAATGATGGTTACAATTATTTGATCACATGTATTGACGTCCTGAGTAAGTACGCTTGGGTAAGACCGTTGAAATCTAAGCATAATACTGAAATAATTAAGGCGTTCGAAAGTATTCTAGCCGAAGGTCGGCGGCCATATCACTTGGAAAGCGATAAGGGTAGCGAGTTTACGGGAGCAGCGTGTCAGAATTTCTTTAAAAATAATGGAATCAATTTCTACACGACGCGAAATCCCGATGTCAAAGCCGCGGTGATAGAGCGGTTTAACAGGACTCTTAAAGGGCGCATGTGGCGCTACCTAACCTATAAAAATTCTTATCGCTATATCGATGTTCTTGATGATTTGGTAAACAGCTATAATAATACAGTTCACTCATCCATCAAAATGCGCCCTATCGATGTGAACGATACAAATGTACTGCAAGTTTGGAAAAATTTGTACAGGGGTAGGCAACCGGTGATGCAGCCAAGGTTAAAGGTCGGCATGCACGTGCGAATCGCTCGCAAGCGTACCATTTTTGAGCACGGCTACGACACATATTTTACGGAGGAAATCTTCAAAATCATAAGGGTGGTCCGGAGACCGATACCCGTTTATGAACTCGAGGATTTGAGTGGAGAAAAGATTGACGGGTTATTTTACGAATTTGAACTCGTGCCAGTGCGAATTGACGAATCTAAGGCTTACAAAATAGATAAAATTCTCGATCAACGTAAAAGAAAGGGCATTCCTGAAGTTCTCGTCAGCTGGAAAGGTTGGCCTAGTAAGTTTTCTTCTTGGGTGCCTGAAAGTGAAGTAGTGAGTCTCCAGTCATGAGTGAACATTTTTTTGTGACATTACCTTCCAACAGCTCCATGGATATTTTCCCTGATAACAAAATTACCCGTTTCAATACCCAATTAGCGAAACGTATCAGTTTGCAAGGAAACTGGGAATGTGGTTTGGTCGAGATTCACTATCCCATCTCGTTTGATACTAGTTCGTCGGAATTATGGGTAAGGTATCGGCTGAAACCCACACCTCGCGTTGTCATCGCGAATGGCAACACCCAAGTTCAAGGGGCAGAGACGCCTGAGGACCCTGGGGAAACGGGAGTGATACACCTCAACGGCGGCCCGTACAAGGAAATCACTAGCCTAATGGGAGAAATGAAAAATAACCAAGAGTTTTCTATGATAGGTGATGTTTTGATTAATAACGGTAGGATTCGTATTGTGCCTAAACCTAAAGTCGTTTGTATGACCCTCAGTCCTCTGCTCCAGAAAATCTTCCATATGCCTGTGAAGGATCTCTTCGGTACAACCGAAGGGGTTGACGTCGCTAGATTAGACGCTCTCATTCCGAGTCATATGTACGTTTACACAGATATAATAGAGCCGCAGCCGGTAGGCGATACTCTAGCGCCGTTGTTGCGGATCATAAACGTTGGAAAGCACGGCAAAATGCCCGGAGCGCAGATTTCATACACTTTCACTCATCCCCATTATATTCCTCTCATGAAAAGAGAATTTAACCGTATCGAAGTGGATATAAGGGATGATTTGGGTGAAAATGTACCATTCGCTAGTGGACAGTTGAACGTTAAGCTTCATTTTCGTAAAGTGTCTCAGTAGCCGAGCTAATGTATTACCAAACCGGCGCGGGCAATATCGTGGTGTTTCGCGGCTCGCCGCACCAGCGGGGTCATGGTATCGGCAGTTTTCTCAAAGGGTTGTTTCGCGCGTCATTGCCAGTTTTAAAGCGTGGCGCTCAGATGCTCGGTAAAGAGCTATTTCAGTCGGGAGCAGACTTTATGGGCGATCTGGAACAGAACATTGCGCCTAAAGAAGCTTTTGAAGGACGATTCAATGATTTCAAACAAAACATGAAGAGAAAAGCTTTAGATGCAGTCCTTCGTGGTAAGGGCTATAAAGCCAAAAAGAAACGCAAGTCGCCTCAGTCGAAGCGGAGCTCTCGTAAAAACAAGACGTCCGTGAAAAAAGGCCGCCGTGGTAAAGCAAAACGTGGTAAAAAAGTGAAACGTAGTAAGAAAGCAGGGAAAGCGAAACGCGGTAAAAAAGTGATTCGAAGCAAAGCTGATATTTTCGGGGTTTAAGAACCATGGCGTTTGTCCATTCCAACAGTTGCGATTGCTCCAAATCCGAACTCGATCTGTTCAGCCTGCCGCCTACACAAACGCACATTGAGAGCGGAGGATGGGTTCAGTACAAGCCTGTTTCATCCGTTAACGAATCTTCAAGTTTGGAATTCGTAGTTCCCGGGCAAGGCGATGAGTACATTGACTTGAGCCATACACTACTCGGTATCAAAGCCAAAATAGTCAAGAAAGCGGACGGCGCGGCTTTGGCCGCAGCCGACGACGACATTGTAGGCCCTGTGAACAACTGGCTTCATTCTTTGTTTAGCCAGGTTGACACATATCTAAACCAGAAAATTGTCTCGTCCCCGAGCAACGCCTATCCTTACAGGAGCTACCTTGAGAGCTTGCTCAGTTACGGCCCTGCCGCTAAGAATTCTCATGTGACGTGTAACCTTTGGGTTAAGGATGAGCCTGGAAAGATGGATGCTGCGGATAGCGCTGGATTGAAAGCGCGCCGCGCATTTACGAAGCGCAGTAAGACTGTCGATATGATTGGAAAAGTTCACGGGGACTTGTTCAATCAAGAGAAATACCTGCTCAACGGAGTGGAGCTGCGCCTGAAATTTGTCAGGTCTCGAGACGTTTTTTGTCTCATTGCGAACGCCAACGATTACAAAATTAATATCATCGAGGCGACCCTCTATGTACGCCGTGTGAAGGTTTCTCCGACCATCCTCCTGAATCACGCTAGAGCTCTAGAGAAAACCACTGCCAAATACCCCATCACCAGAGTAGATGTCAGAACCAACACAATCGCCGCCGGTGTGCAGAGCGCGTCATTGGACAATTTAGTGAATGGGCAATTACCAACGAGAATTATTGTAGGTTTGGTCACCAATGCAGCTTTCACAGGCAGTATAACGACTAACCCTTTCAACTTTGAAACATTCGGCATGAACTATGTCTCGTTCCACGTCGACGGTCAACAGATACCCGGTATGATCTTGACACCCGATTTTGATAACAACGAGTACATCAGAGCCTACCACACTCTATTCTCAGGCACAGGTATCCATTATTCTGATTCCGGCAATGAGATATCCAGATCAGACTACGAACAAGGGTACGCCTTGATAGCATTAGATTTTACGCCCGATCTTGAGGCTCACGTAAAATCCCACTGGAGTCTAGTGCGACATGGCAATCTGAGGCTGGAACTCAGATTCAAAGCCGCTCTTGCTAACGCGGTGACCATCGTAAGTTATGCTGAATTTGACAACGTTGTCGAGATCGATAGGAACAGGAATGTTATAGTTGATTTTGGCGCGTAAATAAAAGTGGTTGAGACTCTACCAGTGCATTCATTCCTAGCTAGTACGCCGTGCAGTAAAGATGCGTTTCGTAATTTCGGTCCAGTGTTTTAAATCAAACTCAAATCGCTTTGTAGTGAAAGAGTGCGCGATCTCCAGTGTAGACGAGGAAGCTATCCGTCACTGGATCGTCAAACCTCCCTTCGAATATTCGGAATTGGACTCTGGTCGGAGGAGGGAGGCCAGTCATCTAACCCACGATTTTCACGGTTTGAAATGGGACGATGGTGACATCGAGTATGAGGAATGGCTCCGATCTGTCCGTGAAATCGCCGATCGGGCTACATCCATTTACGCGAAAGGGAGTGAAATCACACTGTTTCTCTCAACTCTCCTAGGACTAGCCGTCACTAATCTAGAGGAACTGAACTGCCCGTCCGTCAGAAATCTAACCAAACCACAGCTCCATTGTTTCCATCATAATTTGCTTAAACGCAGTGGTTACAGATGCGCTCTCGCTGATGTGACAGCGCTGAAACACTGGTTGTATCACTATGAACACCCTTCAATTGGCTGCGGGTCTGGCGACACTCCCGATTCCTACAATGGTTTGCGCAGCCAACACTCTCCCGAACGCAACGCCTTTACCCTGTGGCATGATTGTTAACACCGATCCTGACTCCAAGCCTGGTAGCCATTGGATAGCTATTTTCATTGATTCTGAAAGGAACGGCGAGTACTTCGACAGTTACGGGTTACCACCTACCGTCAAATCTCATAGGAACTTTCTGCAGAAAAATTGTAAAAAATGGACTTTCAATCCAAAAGAGCTGCAAAGTCTGAACACTTCAGTATGCGGTCAGTATTGCCTTCTCTTCATCCATTTTCGGGCAAACGGACACTCTATGTACCAGTTTCTCAACATTTTCCCGGGCCCTCCTCGAAAGAACGATACCATCTTATTGAAAAGAATCAATCGATGTTTCCAGAATAACCCCCACTCTGGTGGTGTTAGTGGAGGGGTTCAATCGTGCTGTTGTCGGAAACTGTAAAAAAGAGAGGGGGGTGCTTGACACCTAGTAGGGGTAAGATACACGGGTGGGGGGAGGGGGGAGGGTCGCGAGAGCGGAGTGGGGATGGAGACCTTGCCACTGAGATTCTTGCACCCTCCGCGCTTGATCAGTCCTGCTCTTGTCTGCTGACCTGTCGCGTCTTCTGTGCCCGCGTTGTTTCTTCCGTTCACCATGGCATCGCACAAAAAGTTGGAATTCCCTCGTGAGCTGATCTTACCCACCATTATGAACAACTCCTTTTCCCTCACACGGTCCGGAGCGAAGGAAATCATCGTCGGTAATCGTCAAAATCCGAATTTCTCCACCTGCGTCAAAATTCTGAAACATACCGATGTGCCGAACGGAATCGACCTAGAACCCAACGAATGGGATGAGCTCGTCGCCAACGTGCCGGAAATCGATCTCTACCTCAAGCATAATGTGCCTCGCCCCAATATAATGCTTGGATCTGTGAGACGGTCACTGGAGTTCACTAAAATAAAGGACAAAAGCTGCGTGGTCATCGGGGAAACTCTCGCTCCTCCTGGATTCTACGCTCGTCAAATCTTCATCACGGAGTCTACATGGACCACCTTCAAGGACCTTATACCCAGCATCAACTGTTGTATTAAAAGATGTTTAGCTGACGAGAGAAAACTTCAATTCATTTTCGACAAACTTTGTGATATTTTAAAATATGAAGCTGCACAATACGACAAACACGCTGTCCAGACAAAACTGTTTGGGATGAAGTGTCCTGACGATGTCCTGCATGACAAGTTTTATGACGATATTACTTTAGGACAATACATGTTCTATGAAGTTCAACACGGTTGTGTAGGATTCATTTTCGACACGATCATGGAAAGAAATCTCGGTCTTCAATTAAAGTCCGGCTACTAGTTATTCGAGTTATTCTGTATGCTCCTGATTTTTTTTCGATCCAGTCGCTGAGCCCTTAAACGGTGACGATAGGCGGTACGGGATCTAACCGTATGAATGTGATAATCCAGTCGCTGAGCCCTTAAACGGTGTCGATAGGCGGGACGGGATTCGCACGATTGCTTTTCAGTTCTAGTCCGGACCGACTTGAGTTTTTTTCCTGCAAATGGAACACTACTTTTTCCTGTAATATCTCTGTCTCGTGTATCATATTTTTTTAAACAGAATATTGATCGTTGATTGTAAGTTTTCTCTCGGATTCATTTGTAAAATACATTTCTGTACTCTCTTGATTTTTTATACTACATATTTTGTAATACCTTAGTTTTTAAGCTCCCCTACATATTTGTAAACTTCGTGTCCCACTAGGTAGGGATTAGATTCTCTTTATAGGAAAATACACTTTACTTATAAATGTACTTCTCGGTGTTATCCTTTTCGTATGAATAATTCAGAAAAAAAGGGTCCGTCTGTGGAGCGATGTCAGCACATTAATATAGACAACGCTGTACAGATAGATCCTTTCTTTATTTAAAAAAAAAATAAAAAAAAAACATACTATCGGCCTCTCTTTGCGGTGCGGTGCTCACTGTTATACCTAGCTCCGTAAAGAAAGACTTGATGTATTGAGAATAATCTTACGTCTGGAAACGCTTGGGTCTCTCGACAGTAATATTTTAACTCATCCGACCATACAAAGAATTCTTAATATTCAATTTCGGAATCAATCAACCCATGAGCGTTCCTCTTTTACTTCCTTGGTTTCGTCATTATTTTCATTCATACAACACAAATACCTATGAAATAAGACCAGTATTTAAAATGGTATCCTTTTCTTATTCACAACAATCAAAATATTCCAAACAAAAGGTTTCAAAAATACCGATACAAAAGCCTGGATTTATTATAAAGGAGACCTATTCTTCCTCGAACACAACAATACCTATGAAATAAGAGTAGTTTTTTCAATGCTATCCTTTTCTTATTCACAACAATCAAAATATTCCAAACAAAAGGTTTCAAAAATACCAATATAAAAGCCTGGATTTCTTATAAAAGATCTCCTTTGTTTGTTGTATAATAGAATTCATCCATACAAAGAAAAGATCATCCATCAATCTTTACCACTATTCTTCTCCTTTCAATATTTTATTCAATAGAACCATCACATTAGGCACCGAACAATAGAACCAACACAATAGTTACCTAACAATAGAAACCGAACAATAATGACCTGTCAAACAGAACAATAGGACCTGTCAAACAGTTTGATGGTTCCCAGTGGCGACTATTACTACTGACGTTACTTAGAAATAAAACCATAAAAGCCTCTCACATAACCTCTCATAAAAGTTGATGTGACAAAAAATAAATATTGATTGAACATATTTATGCTAAAAAGAACTATATGCATAGGGATTGCATGCAACATAGTTCTTTTTAACATAAATACGTCCAAT
Organism: Bemisia tabaci; assembly: GCF_001854935.1. Taxonomy (NCBI): domain Eukaryota; kingdom Metazoa; phylum Arthropoda; class Insecta; order Hemiptera; family Aleyrodidae; genus Bemisia; species Bemisia tabaci. Next base: position 2,706,588 of record NW_017564110.1, read on the forward strand.
TGTAACCCTTAGATGCCCAAGCCGGGTCAAACTGACCCGAGTCTTCCCAAAAACACGTTCCTCGCGGGTTGTATGGTGTTGGTGCATACGAGCTTTAAATCTCCAAATCCATCCTACAAAAACGAATCAGACTTCAAATTGGGGGAAAAAAGAGAAATAAATCGAGTATCAACACAGCCAAAGATGGGAGAGACGTATTCCGATCTCGTTTTTTAACTTCTTTCCCGAATCTGAGAGAGACTTCATTGGCAGTATAAAGCAAAGCCTCGCGAGTTCACGCCTCGCGCCATAGCGCCTTCAATTAAGCAGATGCAACAGGGACATCCATCAAGAAAGAATAGTTGTATCTCTGCGCCGTCATCGCGCGTCCTTTCCTTTGCTCCATTTCCATATTGCATGCGCACACACAGCGAAAGTTTGGTTCTGCATACAATGAGGAATAGAAGCAGGAGAAAGTCCTGGTGTGTTTCGAAAAAGATAAAACTTTCAATAAATGGACGTATTTCTGCCAAACGGAACTATGTGCATTATGACGTGAGCCCTATTGTGCATATATTCTGATGGGTCTCAGAGCTCATATCTTCATGCACATAGTTTCGTTTGGCAGAAATAGGTCCAAATGTCTTTCCAACCTTCAAAATCAGAAATAACACAGTTACACGCCTCAATTCCATCAAATGATCAAATGATTTTAATAGGTTTTGAGGTGTGTAACCGTGTTATTACTGATTTCGAAGGTTGGAAAAACATGTACTTAAACCGGGTCAACTTGATCCGATTTAGGATTACAAAAAAATTCTTGGGTATCGAAGCGTTAAAAGGATACCAGGTTCATTCCTTCACTTAACACCACCGCCTCTTTTTTTACACACTCCCCATATTCATAATTCTCCGTTCCTACTTTCTTTTCGATTATTCTCCATCTATCTTCTCGTTTTAGACTTGCCCTTTCCTATCCTCTCCTCCGGAATTTTCACCTTATCCTCCCTCCGCAGATGTAGGGACGAGTCGCGAAGCAATCAGAGAGCGCATCCCATTAGTTTCCATCAAGCCTATATTGAATTTCAACTTCGACGAAACCCTAAAATCAGCAGAAGGACGCGATACTTTCAGCGGCTAGTATTTTGCATTTCAAAGTAACGTCCGCGGCGATAGAGGACACGCTCTCAACATCCACGAACGGTTAAATTTCATTACCACTGCTCAGAGGATTACTGCCGTGCTAATAAAGAACGCCGTATGAGCCTTTAAACGTTGCCAAGTTTCCTCCGATAAAAACCGAATTTAACGGAAAAACTGCGAAGATTATTTTCCAAAATTTTCAGACAATATTGTACCCAATTTAATCTAAAATATCTGAAAATTTGGAAGAAAAATATGCATGAATATTGTCCAAAATACATCGACAGTGAAACTACCAAACCACGTATCTCGTTTGCGGTGTTTAAAAATCTACGCTCACATTTTATTTTTTTGAAGTAGACCAAATCAATATCATTCCTTGAAATTTTCACGGAATTTTCTCCGCACAAAGAGGAAAAATCACAGAAATTTTCAAGACTGGATGTTAAGTAGTTTTTCATTTAAAAAATAAAGTATGACAGGAAGTCTGCGACGTCGCAAACCGAGATACGTGGTTTGGTAGTTTCACCGTCGACATGCTTTATCAAGGGAAATTTGGAAACTCTTGAATGTTCATACGGCGTTTTTCCTTAGCACGGCAGATTACTTTGTAACAATTTTAAATCATACCCCTTAGTTCTTTTCACCTCTCCCGGTAAATGAAACCAAAACTTGCTCAACCGTAGAAACTCGGTAAACACACGCGTGAAGGGATTTTTTCTTCGGGTAATAGGACACATATTCAGCCGTGCTAAGGAAAAACGCCGTATGAACCTTCAGGCGTTTCCAAATTCCCTTTGATAAAATGCGAATTCCCTTGTAAACTTATGAATACTTTTCTTCCCTTTTTTCAGAGAATATTCCTTGTATTTTGATCTAAAGTCCCCGAAAATTTCAAGGAGAAATATTCATAATTTTCCTCATAAATAAACATTTTATCGAAGGAAATTTGGCAGCTCTCAAATGTTCATACGGCGTTCTTCCTTAGCACGGCAGTATTCCGCAAAATACACGCACGAGTGACCCTAATCGATCCCGCACGATTGAGTATCTCCGAAAAGGTAAAGCAGGACGTTTCAGGTAAGCTGAAACGTCCGACGGCCGTGCGTATTCGTGTCCACATCCGTGGATCAGCACTGAATTTGAGGATATACAAACGCGCGTAAACAGAGAGCTTAGCTCCTTTCATATTTCCAGCGGATAAAAGGGACGGCAGGATGCGCTGCCTCCAGCTGAGGAATTAGTTCGCGATGAAAAGTGGTCAAGTGCGGAAATTAGATTATGTAATGCGAGTCACTGTGCATGAAGCTCTTTTTCTCAGAATCTCTTTCGGATTTCCGTGCTTATGATGGCTCACTGAGGTTTGAGTGGATGCGACGTTGCCTGATTTCGGTCGCGGAGAAGTCATGTCGGTTTACGCATGGTCTTTTTCTAATTGGATTAAATTTCGCGACGAGGAACTACAATCTCTAGCTCATTTTAGAAACAACCCATGTACCATCAGTTTCCCTATGCGCATAGGTGTTCTTACGGATTAGCCAGAAATTGTAGTTCCTAATTGAATCAGTGAGAACGAAAACACACCAACTCGAAAAAATGAAAATAATCAAGACACACGCAAAACTGCACAGTAGTTGAAGAAGTTAGTGCAAGAAAAAGATTTTTGGTGCCGGGAGCCAAGTACTTAAAGACACTTTAAGGGTCCAAGTTAGGGCAGATGCGTTAACTTCGCTTACCTTCATGAAAACTAACTCTCTATAATGAAAGTTGAGCATTTTTTAGTTACCGACTTGGTGTGTGTTCGTTCTCACTGATTCAATTGCAAAATGTAGTCCAACTGGTCTACAGACAGAATTGAAACTCAGTGTGAATGCTGCTAGAATATTTCAAGAACTCTGTGAATTTTTCATTTCTATATTTTATCTTTGATTCCACAGCATTTGGGAAATATGCCAGTAGCAATATTATCATTATTTCAATAAAAAAAATGTTTAAACATTTTCTCCTGAGCGGGTTCTTCAGGTCTCCGACGCAAATTCGTTTTTCCGCGGGCCCCTCGAGATCTCGTAGAGGGATAACACAACGCAGTTGCCTCAAGTCTGACGGAACGACGTCAAAAACTCACTCCCATCCGGTGCGCTGCCTCATTTAAAAAAGTCACGAAAACGAAGAAGAAAACACCTGTTGTGAAGGAAGTTTCCGAGGGAGCACAAAGGGAGAGCAATCGAAGTTGGCACATAATTTGGGACGGGATCGAGAGGCGCGTCTAGAGGAAAAACCGCTCATCCACCCGCGATTCCCGGTCGCTGTTGCGTCGTTCTTGACGTTCCGTCGAAGCGGGTCAGTCTGGGGCGAGAGAAGCGCGCCCCTGACAGAGAAAGCGTTCTCCATTGTGAGAGCTCAACAATGTATCATGATTAATAACGAAAACCACTCAGATTTTTTAAAAGGGGTGGTCCGGAGTGTTGGTGTTGACTTCATATTTTTGAAGGAGCTTTACTTATTCCTGCCTCCTCGACTCGGTCGTGAGGGGGAGAAAGGGGGGGGGGAGTTCTCGGTCGCGAACCCTTGCCGCGGATGTCTAAAAGCACACAGCCGACAATGGATCGAGTCAATTAGAGTATTCGGACATGAATTTTTTTACTAAAACTGCGAATTTTTATGTTTATTTCGTCGTATTTTAAATTTTGAGGGGTGCTTCCGGAACAAAATTTCACGAGAAAACCAATGGGACCACCATTGGAACCTCAAAATTGTGTATAAACGGAGTTATATACGTTTAAAGTTGCCGAATTTTGTCCGACCTCTTTTGTTGACTCGAGCCACTGTGCGGCCCTCTCGTTCAGGGACGAGTATTTTAATGTACTTTCGGCATACGTCGCATCGGCAGGCTTGAATTCATGGTCGCCCCTTAAATGGTCGCCCCTTAGATGGTTGCCCCCTCGTGCCGGATTCAATTCGTCGTCTCCCGCATGAAGAAGCATAACTCAATTCCAAGGTTGCAAAATTGACTCAATCAATTCAATTTTTAACGGGAAGAAACCTGCGTGACTTTCGTCGAAAATTTGTCTGAACATTGCATGACATCAGAAGAAAAATTGGTGGAATTTTCAGTTGGGAATTCTCGAAATTTGCCCGGTGAAACTTGAATTTGCGCGGAAAAATATGGCAACGTTGAGATGTACTTACGTCCTTTCGTGAAAGGGAATTTGCGAGAAGGACGGAGCAGTGTTCCGAGGACTCTTCGTGGTATTCGACTTGAATATTAACAATTTGCTTTCCGTCTATCTGTGACTTAAATGCTCCTTGAGGTTGAGAGCTATTAACCTTCATAACGCTCCAGTATTTTGGATATGCTAAGTGTAGAGGGGGAAGAGAAGGCCAATCCAATTTCTTATTCGGGGCTATTTCCTTAATCATATGGAAAGCTTATTTCTCTTCTGATTTATAAAGCACAAATCCCAGGATTCATCCCAAAATATCCCTACCAAACGCTCCTAAGCCCCCTAAATTTTCATTTTTCGTCACAATTAGTTCTATACATTCTACTGAGCCGATTTTCATGAATTTGGCGGTTATCGAGAAGTAAAAGTCTTCAGATAAGCTAGCTCTATTCAAATTTTGGAACTTGTCTCAGGTTTTTGTGGATTCCGTTTTCAAGTTGTGAAATTTCCAACTTAAACGAAGTAAATGTTCATTTTTCGTCACAGTTCATTCTAAAGATATACCAGACCTATTTTCATGCTTTTCAGGGCTATTGATAGGATCTGATCCCTGGATGAAACCGCTTTATTTAGATTTTTCATCAAGACATCAAGATTTTCCCTCTTTTTTTTTGGAACTTAAGACTTCATAAAATAAAAACTGTTTTACCCATGCACCTCAAATCTTCAAGTTAAGTTCTTGATAGTATTTGCTAAAGAATTCTGCAAAAATATTGTACCAAGCTACACAAGTTTTTCTGCTACGATTAATTGTTTCCAAAAAATATAAAATGGCGTTTACGGCGTTTTTGTGTTGCACGGCAGTATAGGTATAAGCCTAAGTCTTCCACGCAAAGTTCGAAAACAGCTAGGATAAGGGCGCCGTAAGTGAAGAATGAGAAGGAACGGCGAAGAATTTATTCCGTCCTGGAAGTGCCCCAAAAATATCAGGTATACGTCGAGGAAAGTAAACACTCCCCGTTTGACAGGGGATGATAATTGAAAGGGCAAAGTTTGAGAAACTTCCCTCATAAAATCTTGTAAGTTCCGTGTCAAACTCATTTCATAGCGCGGCTCGACGTCCGCGCGAGAGTGACATCTCGGTCGGGAGCCGGGGCTTCCTGTCCGCGTTGATTGGAACTTCGGCGCCGCGCCGTGGCGATCCTCGAAAGTTGCCTCGGAAGCATTACCTTCCCTCAATTTATATCCATTTTGAACTATCGATTCTGAGCGAGAGAATTTGTCTCGATTGAATTTGATAGTTTTACATACAGTGGAGTCTCGTTTATGCACGGTGATTAAGACCGGAGCTACCGCGGATGGTTACAAATCGCGGATATTTGCGAATCGCGGATATTGCGAATCGTGGATATTGCGAATCGCGGATATTGGGAATCGTGGATATTGCGAATCGCGGATATTGTAAATCGCGGATATTGTAAATCGCGGATATTGTAAATCGCGGATATTGCAAATCGCGGTAATTTCGAATCGCGGATATTCCGAAATTAAGCGAGACAACGTCTTGTTGACATCCTCCATAAAAAAAAAAAAAAAAAAAAAAAAAAGTCAGTACCAAACAGTGGGTGTTGCTTACAGCGGCGTGGAGTGATTTGCGATTGATCGATTTATCTGCCATTTAAACCCGTGGAAAAGGGTCGATAAACAGGGTGTTCGCGACTAACACCATAATAATCGATTCTTTACCGTCGATTCAAAGATCGATAATGAATCATTCACGCCTTGGCACTGGTTGTTTACAGCGTTATAGCTGACTCTTAAACACCAATAATTGAATTATAAAAAGTTTAAACGGTTCACCGTGAGGGGACCTTTGTCGCTTGGCTAACACAAGGGCGTTATACTGAACCTTCAGACGAGCCCGGAAAAACATTAAATTTATGGTTGGCAGGGTTCATTGTAGAGTGTAGTTACACCCTCGTGTTAGGAAAGCGACGATTTGCTAAATTATCACTTTTCCCTTTCCAAAAAAAAGAAACTGAACTCCTTCAAAATAGAAAAGATAAACAAATCAAACAGTGGACTTACGATTCTGAACCAAACCTACTGAAAAGTATAGAAACCAAGGCTGGTTGTACACTTTACATGAAAAGAAATCAAAAGCGTGCCAACATATCAATATGCACATGAAGAATACAAAAATAAAAACTCGTGGGGAAACAACGCTAAAATACAATAAATTAACGCAAAACGTTTCGCCTGGTGACCTTGGCAATCATAATCAACCGCTAAAAGAATCGGTTCAGGTATTGGGTCACTACAACTAAAATTTCTGTTACACATCAATATGTAAGACACGCAAAAAAAAAAAAAAAAAAAAAAAAAAAAAAAAAAAAAAGATTGGGATTTTGGATCATTGAGCCGAAACCCAATTATGGAATAAAATTTCGTGTTCAAAGGGACGACATCCATTGTTGCCAACTTGCAATAATCAGGAAACGCTACGAGGTGTTTTTAAACGCTTCCGGGGAGACACCGTCGTAAAACAAACTTCTTTTAAAACGGAAAGCGTCACGTTGAAAAGCCACTTTTACGAGGGAAATAAAGTTACAGAGATGAAGAATCCTTGCTTTGAAACAAAAGACCCTGGCTTTCGGAGGGGTCGTTAAATTTGAGACCCCCTGTGCCACCGGTATGTGCGCCACCTCCAAAGATCAAAAAGCATGATGTTAAGGTTTGAATTATGTTAATTTATTTCGAATATCGCATTTCAAGAACTCGTCGAACAACTGTTTGAATTTAAAATACAATTGTCTGTGGTTGAAAGAAAAATGATGCAGACCGAAAGAATCTTAATTTATTTGAAAAATTTCTTTTAATTTAATAAAAAAAAAACAAAAAAAACAACAACAACAACACTTTCAAGAAAGAATTTGTATTTTCAAATCCTCTTTTTAGCTCGAAGAAAATTAAATTTGTCATTGATGACAAAGTTAAATTTGTTTTAACTAAAGAGAGCACATTAAGAAGCAAAAATAGTGAAATTACTCAGGTCAGGTGAATTTGCAAGTTGAAATTAGTAGTCGTGTCAGAATAAATGGACTGCTTTTTGTAATCGGGAATCACCATTACTAATGAGACTAATGGAAACAGAGCAAAGGAAAGAGTGCGCGTTGATAACGGCGCAAAGATACAACTATTCGTGCTTTATGGATGTCCACGTTGCATATCTACAAAATTGAAGGCGCGATGGCGCGAAGCGTGAACTTGCAACGGTCTGCTCGCTGTCTGTGCTGACAATAAGGTATCGCTCAGATTCGGAAGAAAAGTTAAAAAACGAGGCCGGAATATGCTGCCGTGCCATGAGGAAGAACGTCATATGGACATTCGAGAGTTGCCCAATTTCCTACGATAACATACTAATTTTTGAGGAAAATTGTGAGTATTCTTTCTTGAAATTGTCAGGCACTTGAGATCAAATTACAAAAAAAATTATCTGAGAAATTGGCAGAAAAATATTCAAAAATGTTCCTGAAAATAAGTGATTTGCCAGCGGAAATTTGGCAACGCCTTAAGGTTTATACGGGGTTTTTCCTTTGCACAGTAGTATGTCTCTCCTGTCTTCGGCAGTTTTGACACTCGATTTTTTTTTTCAATTTGATGCCTGGATCTTCTTTCAGGATGTATTTGTAGACCTATATCTAAAGTTCGTATGTGCCGGCCCAGTGCAACCCACGGACCACTCGTTTTCAGCAAGCCTTTGGTCAGTTAGACCCGACTTGTACATCTAAGGATTAATTTGATCATTGAGCATGTGAACAATAGTTCATAGAAAATAAATGCATTCAGATCATGATGTGAGAGAAGTGATGGAAGAAGGGGGGGGAAGAAGAGAATCCTGAATAAGTGGGCTAAGGCTGAAGAGACTTCAAAATTTTAGCCAACGTGCATGACGACGAAGAGTGGTGGACATGTGCAGCCGGACCCTCCGATTAAAACTGTCAAAACTACGCGGAATCATGTTGAATTCGAAGTATTATGCGCACCAAAACAATGCAAATTAAATCAGACAAAACAATTGGTTGGCAATTTGTGACCAGCATACCCGATGCATCAAGAGACAAATAATGGAAACCGTATTTAATCGAATATTACCGGGAAATATAGCTCATGACTATTTTGCGAGTATTATCGTCTATTTGTGAGGTTTAGTGGAGTGTAAAAGTTTCCGTCTGTACTAGTTATAAACTTTAATTCAAACCAGGTGGTATTTAACCCCCGGTATATTTTTACTCATGTTTTAATTGTTTGCAACAGATCTACTCACAGTTTAAAGGGGAGAAAAAGGGAAAAAGAGGCTATACAAAATCTAATGCCAAGGATGGGACGATTGGGACGACGATAACAGCTCTCGATTTTTTTTTTTTTTTTTTTTTTTGGAGAATCTAATTTTTTTTTAAGAAAAAAATAAAGAAAATAGAGTGATAAAACAACAAATCTTCAGTCTTCAACGTATATTCAGTTTGAATAGTTCGCTATTTATTCCAGGCTATCTAGAATAACAAGAAGAAATCCATTTGCAGACATCCTCTTTCAGAGGCCAATTTGCGCTTAATTAGCATCAAAGTTCTTTTCAAATCAAATTTTAGTATTTTCTGGAAATCCCCTTCGAATGGCAAGAACAAAAATTCGTGGGAAGACAGGGTGCTTGTTTAATGAAAATAATACTGAGAAATTTCGAATGAAACTGAAAGATTGAAAGTTAGGTTAATTACATTTCACAGTGCCTAGAACCGCAAGAGGGAATCATTTGGCAGGAGTTCCTTCAAATAAACCAATTCACGTTTAACTATGGTTCAAAGTTACTTTTAAAATAATTTAATTTAAAAACTATATCTCAAAAACAAGCCTGGAGCTTCAGCCCAAGCAATATTCTGAACCGACGAAAGAATGTGCGCGTGGGCATAAGACGTAAACTCACTTTTGAAATCGTCAGAATTTTGCTGAAACTAAAATAACTTAATGAACAATTCTTGAAACAAACTTCGAATATTTTTTTTCAGTACAAGTTTCAAAACAGATATTCCATGAACACCTAATTAGAGAAAATGATGTGATTGGTTCCTTTGAGAATAAATATTAAGTTGCTAATGCCAACCTATGCTGCATTGCTGCAGTCAGAAAATAATCGTAGTTCAGGCGATACTGCTATACACCACTCAAAAGATATTTTCTTAGATCTATACTTTCATAATTGTTGTGTCAAGTATGAGGAATACTGAGATTAGTCACAAGATTTGCCGGCCTCCTGTGCTGTAGTCGTTAGACCTACGATCAAGAGGTACCAAGTTCGATTCCCGGCCCGGCGGCGGCCCAAGTTCCATGGTCTGAATTAACTATTGCCTGGGGCTGGTTGTTGATTAGTAACTAAAGGGGGCGAAGCTTTACCTGCAAACGCGGGGTTACCGCCCTCGGGGGGTAATAACTGAAAAAAGGGGGGAGGGCATCTTAGAATCTTCGAACTCCAATACATATAAATTTACAACCCGCAATCTTGGTGGGCAAGGGAGCGATACAAACATTTCATATACGTAAAGTTTGAAAACTCCAGGCGCGCACGCAAGATTATCCGTGAATGAGTTATGCCTTGAAAAATTCCGGCTCAGCGGTGGAAATGGGCCTCTATCAATCATTTTGAATGTTGACTTTAATCGGGGTATTTTGCTTTGCGAAGATCGAACGTCTCCGACAGACCGCTAAGGCTCGCACGACCGTTATAGGCAGAAACAGCGGATCTGCAATGGATTTCTATTAAAGGTAGGCGATTCTTGAAAGCGCAAAGGCGCCTAGGTCATGTACTTGCAAAAAGCTCAAAACTGCGTAAGACTTGGATTGAGGTTACGAGGTTTTATTCCAGCTTGGAAGTTTATACTACCGGGGTGAAAATAGCACGCATTGCTATGCTATGCAAAAACCGAGGGTGTACACTCTGCCGAGCTAAGGAAAAACGTTATTTGAACCTTCGTCAGTCGCCAAATTTCCTTTGATCGGCTGCGAATTTTCAAGAAAACGTGTGAAAATTTTCTGTTCAATTTTTCAGAAAATTTTCTTCGTAATTAGATCTATACTATCTGAAAACTTCAAAAGAGAATATTCATAACTCTCCTTAAAAATAAAAATTTGCCTAGAGGAAATCAGGCAACTCTTGAATGTTCACACTGCGTTTTTTTTAGCACGGCAGTACTAACGTTTGAACATTTTGATGTTGCTTTTCTCTCGATAAAAGATTTATTTTTCAAGGAAGTTATGAATATTTCTCCTTCGAATTTTAAGACCCTTTAAAAATTGTGGATGAAATCCTCTACAAAAAAATAATCGAAAAAACAATATTCACAAGTGGACGTATTCTGCCCAACGTGAGCCCTGCTATGCATGTATTTTTATGGGTCTCAGGGCTCATGGTATAATGCACATAGTTCCGTTTGGCAGAAATTTTGTCCAAGTCTCCTAGAAAATTCGTATTTATTGATGAAATTTAGCAACGTCCATAGATTCATACGGCATTCTATCTGAGCACGGCAATATCAAAAGAGTCTATGGAGGATGTGTGGCATTTAAATGCACAAAGTCTCGCACGCTTATATTAAGCTGAAACTGCAAGGCTGTGGTTTCGATTAAAGTTACGAGGATTTCGCTTAAAGTGAAGGCTCGCACTGTCATGATGTGTCAAAATCGCATAAGTATAGGAGGTTATCCCTGGAGTTACGCGTATTTAGCTTAGCAGGGCAACGTATGTTTTCATTCAGCTTTCTGATGATAACGATGCCGGTCTGATGCTGGGGACAAAGTGACGTCATAGATACGTAAATATCGATCTCCCAGTACTCAAGCTGGGTGTTATTTTAGCGCCTCTCACAATTTTTACCGGTAAAAGCTTTTTCCTCTAATTCCATTTATGGTTTTTATCCTTCATATCTTGTTAAAATTCCTCTGCATAGCGACGAATAGACCACCGCGAAGTCTGAAAATCTGGATCGGAACGTTTGGCGATCTGAATCAGCCTGGATAAAACCGCAATGACGCGCATTGGGTTACACACAAATTTAGTAAAAGTGATTTTATTCACAATATTTATTATTTATATACCTCATTTATTAAGTTTACCATTCTAAAAGTTTTCATATTCTTTTGGCTGAATGCGGTTCAATACATAAGATTGAACCATAAAAGTAAGATTCCGCCTGCAAAACAGTTTATTTTACATTTTCTTACGTCCTGATGCTGTATGAAAGTTTTCCTATACGGTGTGTATATCTAAAGACCGTGATATTCAAAGAAAATAAAAGTGAAAAGAACAATTTGTAAGCCAATCGAGTTATGGTGTTCTTCAGACAAAGATCGTGGGGATTGTCGTGATGTGCCGGCAAAAAAATTTACCAGGGAAAGAACGCCTGGAATGTGTTAAAGCAACTATACGTACGTCTTAGCGCGTGTGTAGTATATGCGAGAGACTGAAGGCGCTCCGGAGAGAGGCACTGAATGCCTGAACTAAAGGATGCCAACACTCTTCTATAAAAGTACTACATGCGTTGGAAAGTGAGCTTACAATCTATATGCTGAGCATTATATGTATTCAAACAGCTCCTTTAGAGATTGAGAAACTAACATTACGATGAACGGTCGTTAGAGGAACCGATCGAAGGGCACAGGATGTTGACGTCCTGCAGCAAAATTTCGTGAAGAACTTTCATATGGGAGGAACAGTACTCGTTAAATTAAAGTCCTCATTATTGTATTCATCTAGAGAAACTCGCTGCTGTGCAAAATTTACGAAAACTCGATTGTTTAAAACGCACATTTACGAAAAGTAATGATGTATTTTTTCCCCTGTTCTGTCCTCCTTCGAGTTTCATAAAGTGTTTGAAAAAGTCCGCTCTGGAGAGCATAAAAAATTATCGTAGCTCGGCTGCATACTGTTTCGCCGATTCTCTGTGAAGTGCACATCGAGTCAGGATTTGTAATTTAAAATCTCCTGGCTAAACTGCGTGCATGATAAATTTACAAGCGACTAATTGCTAGCCTGCGATGTTGTACTTCACGGAGCGCCGACTGAAGGTGAAGAGAAATGTGTTTTACTTTTTCATATTTACTTAGTTCCTGTCTCAAAGAGAGTATTTAATGACTGCGAATTACTTCAGCCTATTATCAACTAAAGTTTTGGAGTGCTTTATGTTTACGAGCGGAATGGTGCTTGAATTGGCCTCTGAGACTTTGAGGGGTCTTTCGCTTCGACTAGCCTTGGCTAAGGGTCGTATTCAAAGCTGTTTCTTAGATAGCTTCTCTCCTGAGGAAAATCCTATGTAGTTCATAACGCGCAATTAAGAGAGGTAAAAAGATAAGAAAACCTTTAACATAGCTTGATCAGTATGACAGTTTTCACGAATCATGGGTAGAATTCAACGATGCAATTCTGGAAATAGATCATTGAGAGGGATTACAGTGCAGTGCCATGTCACTATGTACAAAATGCGAAAAGAAGAATTATATTAATTAGATGTTTCGCAAATTTTAGCGTACGCTGTTATCATAGAAGATTATTGGCAGTTAAAAACTCTCCAGAAATTCGAACAAAGGCGAGATTAAGGATTTTTGAAGTTTACAGTTCGAAACATTTAGTTTTGCAAAAAAAGCTACTGAAAGATTTGGTCTGCCGTTTCCAGGGATAAAATTTTCCGATGAAAATGCAAATTCACTGCATCAATTGACACAAAAACGAACCGAGTTGCTGATGACACATTCCTCAGGATCCCAGAGACAGTTTCCGATCGAAACCTCCCCTCCGCAACTCCGATTACTAAAATGTTTTTGGATTAAAACGGATTTCAGATTCGACGGCTTTCAATTCCTGGATTGAACCGACGGCAGCGTTGCCAGCCTTCCTCATTTCAGATGTTTAATTCCTGATCATCCATCATAATTCAAAGAACTCTCTCGAAACCGGAAATAACGGTGCGAGGGCTGCTCGGGTCGGGGGGCGAGGGGGGTCGAACATCTTGGGCGGAAATCTGTTCCGCGCTGTTTGAACAGTATCCCGGAGATAGGGCATCTGTTCCTGAAGGAGGATTTTTTGCGCTAGGATGAGCTAATCTCTCTGTCTCTCTCCCTCCGCTCCTTCCCCTCCTCTCTCCCTTGTTTCCCTAATAGACAGGCTCCTGATAAAGCCACGCGCTAGGTCCGGTTATACGAGCATGATGTTTGGGAATCGAGGCCGGAATGCACGTAGAAGGATTATTCCGTCACCGTTGTTTGTCCATCGGCCGACCTGCACACCCCGTGACGTGCTCATGTGTCCGTCAGCGCGGGGCTTTAATCCACCCGCACTATTTACTCTAGAAGTTGAAATCTGGCTCGGGCCCTTTTCTATCGCGATAGGCTGACTCGAGTGTCCGGATATTGCGATGGGCGGCTGTCGTGCTTGCGGGCTATCTGGTATCGGGTGTAAACCGAAGGCACCGTTCCACAGACGGTACGCGACGCGAGGTTGCCCGCGCGATTTGCACGATCAATTATTCCGATTATTTCACACATGTTGTTTCCGGTAGAGTCACTTTATACACGGAGAGAAAAACTTCGTGCGTGGGACCCGAAGTTGAGGTCACATGGATCTCTGAAGTTTTTGGATCACGTATCTAAAAACTTGAGGTCCAGCTGCCGAAGTTCGGGTCAGACGTCTGCAGTACTTCGATATATACCGTAGGGTTCGGGTCACACATCTGAAGTACTCCGGTACATACCGAAGTGCCTCGATGTCTGACCTGAACTTAGGCAGCTCGACCTTAAGTCTTCGGATGCATGATCAGAAAACTTCAGAGATCCATATGACCTCAACTTCGGGTCCCATGCACGAAGTTTTTTTCTCCATGTAGAGAGAGTTGAGACAATGCGGCTTATGGATGTCACTAACGGGAATAAAGATTACACAAATCGGACGTTTTTTGTAATTTTTGATCAACCCATTCCCGGATTCCTGTCTCCGATCCCTCTCTCATTCCATTTGTTCCTTGTCGTACCCCCGATTCCCCGGTCCATTCCAGTTTATAATACTTGCAATTGGTGAAAATGGAATCTTTATTCCCGTTTGGTAATACTGCGAATGCCTCAAATACGGGAACCAATCAGAAATGGATTCACGTTGTTTTTTCTCTCAGTATAAAGGGACTCTAGTTTCCGGGTGACAAGAATCGCCTTGTTGATGGTAAAACAGTGGTATTTTTAAAACCGTTGCACTCGGAAATCGCAATTAAATTCGCGCGGTCAACATTCGGACGCTACCCGTGTGATCGTACCTTCAGAGTGATTGGGTGCAATGAGGGAATTGCTCCCTTTCAAAGTTTTAGAGCTTTACCGTGCCGAGGAAAAGCGCCCTATGAACATCGCGGCGTTGCAAAAATTCGTCGGACGAATTAGGAATTTTTTCAAAAATTGAGTTTTTCCTCTTTGATACTTTTACAGAATTACATTAGTCATTTTGATTCGGGGGATCTGAATATTTCAAGATACATTTGTGATTGGACGGATTTAACCAGAACCAACCTAAACGTATTCAACGTTTTACATATCCGTTTATGTGTTATGGCAGAATCCTCTTTGGCTTTTCATCCCTTTCAGGGATAAACACATGATTTTGGTATATTTTATCCTACTCATAATTTTCTGTTATTGTGCTCTAAGAAACAAATGATTCCTCATCAGCTATTATTTCGCAAAAAGGACCGCCTTCTTAACCGAACCGTAATGACTCGGAACGCACTAATTTAAAATTTGAGGTACTAAATTATAGGAATATTCTATGATGTGACCCCCTAAAAGCTTGCACTAAGGAAATCATAAAATTAGCATTGTGTTTCTTTGTATGGTAAACAAATGTAGGAAGTTACCTCCTATACTAACCTTACAGTTCGTAAGTTGCTATAGACTTAGAAGATTTTAGTTGTTGCATTACGCACTTTGTTATCACTTAATCAGCACCTTATAAACAAAACCATAAACAAGGATGGATGAATACATTTTTTTTCCGAACCGACCAAAACAAACTTGTTACTTTCACTGTAAACCACACTAGATTTTTTTTAAATTATCCATCCTTGTTCAAAGTACTTTAAAACATTTTATTTTGCATGAAGACAATCGCAGTTTAATTTTACTTAGCACGCTTTTATTTGTAAATAAAGAGTTGAATCCACCTTTGATGGATGTGAAAAAGCAGCACCGATTCCTGCCACCATATTTCATTTGATACATTTCATCCATGGCATTTTTGCCTTTAAATATATACGTTACAGTGTTATGAAACCATTGGAATACCCACTAATGAAGAAAGAATTATCACAGTTGAAATGAGAGAAGTATGAAAATGAAGATTATTGCTCGTCGCAGTGCTTCGGAAAATGTGAGAGAAGGGAGAATATAGCTCCTCCAAGAATAAAATTAAATATTTTCAAACGGGAAGTGGATGGAAACAGCTCGGTGCTATGCTTTGCCGTAGAATTATATTTAATTATTTTGCAATTCAAGTAATGAATGATGCTCATTGTGAAAAGGACGGGGGAATGTTCTAATAAATTAAATGCGACGATTATTCCCTCAGTGCCACATTATCAAGTATGAAAAAAAAGACAGCAGGAAAAACAAAAGTTCATTAAAAAGATACAAAATAAAATAATGAAAAGAAAATAAAGGCTGAGTTTTTTCTCGCTTAAATCAATAGAATTTAATCTGAGATCTTAAAATTCTGTTCGACTTTTTACAGCTCAGAGTAAACTGATTTTTTGTGAGTAATATTGAATTCATCCAACTTCCAGTCTTTAAAGTTTGAATATACGAGTACTTCAACTACTCGTCTTAATAAGTTTTTGTTAGCACGCTAATATTTTTGCCGGGCCTTGTCAATACGTCGTCGACAAATGTTTACTTTCGAAAAACGAATATTTGCATAGCATCGCACAAAAAGGCTGCCGTGTGACGGAAGCAAGCAGTATCGACCAAAATTTTTGAATCGATTTTCTTCAAAATTACACCAGTCTAATTTTGATAAACTTAATGGTTTTGATAAAACAGCGACATTCGCCCTTTTTGGAAAATAATACGATTTTTGGAAACCAATAAGTACACAGAAACTGAGGTCCCTTCCAACAATACAGCAGTAAGTCCACATTATCCCGATGTGCTTCCAGCAGTCTCGTGCAAGAAAGCAACCTCTTTGACCGACGTTTAACCTCAAAATGAGTTTATTATTTGTTGAAAATTTAATAAGACAAGCGTGCAGAAAATTGCACGTGCGGTTGATATCGCTCAAAATGAAACAAATAAGAACCTTTCCATATTCAAAGGTTTAGTTCATAGATTCTTCATCGATCGTCGGATTCATAATTATAGTCCTTGGGATATTTAATGACACATTTTCCGAAAAAAATCTTGAGCGAAAGAGAACTTGTTCAACAGAATATTCCACTTGAACAGCACTGGATGCATATTTTTCGAAACTTCATTTTTGAACTTACTGCTCTCACGACAGGGTGAGTGCATTTATTACAGGATGTCACAACCATGCTCGGCATACTTATACCTGCATTGACGAGTGTTTACGGAGTACTCCTAATTTTTAAAATATGCAGGACGCTCCGCCAGGAGTAAGAAAATTGGCCGACTCTGCAAAAAACGTTAAGTTAACTTGTCAAATACCTCCGCCCCCTAACGAGTCAACTTAGTTCTCGCCCATAATTTATTCAGCGACTATATGCCAGTGATTTAACTTCTCTCGGTGACTTTTTGTTCCAGGCCATTGATTCCGTAAATTATTTCCACAAACTTGTCATTCCTCTCGTTATATTTTTCACATGTTTCAAAGTCGTGCTCATTAGAATTATTTCACTATATCCGCAGATTTTCTCCTCTAAATATAATTCCTGCTGGGTTACATTCAATGCAGTAGCGCATTCGACATTCAAGTTTTTCCTTCAATTTTGAGTTAATTTGATCGTTTCCTTCTAATTTTAGTCAAATCCCTTCCCCTTATGACCACTAAATTTGCCTCATGCATACTACTGATTAGCAGAATATTCCAGACGAAATAGTGATGTTTCATATACACAGTGTACTAAAACAATGAGCGAAAAACTAGTGAATTCCGAGAAGTACAAGTTTAAAAATCATTTGGTTGATTTTCTAAAGTTACCACGTCAGCTTATTTGGTTTCTAATTTTCTGATTTCCGATGTTGATGAGGTGAGGAATTCGGGCAACCCCAGGGATATTAGTATGACTTTCCAAGCAAGTGAGTCAAAATATTTTCAAAAATAAAATTCTCATATGAATGTGCGACATTTGAGAACTACACGATGTTTGAACCAAATTTTACCGACATCACTTTTTAACTGACAACTCAGACTGTCTTAATTTAATTAAGTATTCGAGGGGCTTGGAGGACAAGCATACGCGCAGTTTTTGCTATTTCGAGAAATAAGTGATTGAAGTTTCGAAATTACATGGATCCTCATGGCGAAAAGAAAGTTCGAACTGACTTTTTGATGTTTAAAATTTTGAATTCGGGAGCGAATTTTTCACAGAATATGTATTAAGACTAGTTTTACTCGAAATTATTCATACCTCAATTTTTTCAAAAACTGCACTTATGCGCCTTGTCCTCCAAGCCCTTCATCCCTATAAAAAGTGTATCCGCCTGACGTCAGACTGACTCACTTTTACTAGGGATTTGCCTTCTCATTTCATGAATAACGCGAGGCACTGTTGTAATTTTTACGACTCATTCAATCTTCTAGTCGGTAAAGATCCATGTATCATATCAATATTTGTTCGCGAAAAAAATGCAGGTTGCTGGGTCATAAAACAGGGTGTCTATTATTTTTTAATTTTGAAAAATCCTGATATTTTCCTGATTTTTCCTGATATTTTATGAAAAAAATTCCTGATATTTTCCTGATTTTCCAACAAAGACGGCGCGACGACTCCTGGCACAGTAGGCAAAAAGCAGTAAGACTTGTCCGCTGAGGAGATTCGCGTGAGAAAAATTCCTGATAAAACGTCCGATTTTTCCGATTTTCCTGATCGGCCGAAATTCCTGATATTTTCCAGTTTTTCCGGTTTTTCCTGATGCTAGACACCCTGTAAAAGATCATTGCCTTCGAACCAGCTTCAAATATGAGACTCCAGAAACTTGCAATTGCATTAGTCATGTTAAGTGCTCTCAGTACAGCATCTCCACAGTTCCCTCGGCCTAGCGCAAAGGCACTATTTCCTAGTCCTTTGAGCTCATTTTCCTCATTGTTTGAGCGACTCCATACAGGCGTATCACGTAACAATGTAACGAGTCGTAGGTGGAGTTTCGGAGGTGCACTTGTATCTCGGTCGCTTTCTTGAGGAGGTGAGAATCTCGTACGCGCGGCGAGAGGAGCATCAAATCGAATCACTCATTTCGTCTGGAGAACAAAAGCAAATGCAAGGTGGGTGCATCATACTCGCCGGGTGCATCCGGGAAGAGCGCCGTGTAAAGACTGACGAGGCGCAAAAGGAAAGCGCAAGAAGCGAGAGTGCAATTAGATGTGAGTGCAATGTAAAAGGAATGAAACATGCGGAAAAATAATGCGCTCGGACACTCGCGAGCTTGCGAAGGAGCTTCTTTTCAGGACGGCAAAACTGCCGTGCTCAAGAAAAACGCCTTATGAACATTCTCACGTTGCAATATTTCACTTCTTTTATTAACTTCATTGGTCATATTTGGATTGCATTTTTCAAAAAGGAACCAGGAGCATTACAATATTGCTAAGATAAAGCTCCTCCTTTTGTATTGGGAGGAATACCTTATTATCCCTAAAAAGTTTCTATTTGACTCGCTAAAAACTGTAAAGTTAGGACAAAAATTACCATGTAAACATATTTTTTCCGGATATAAAGCGTTAAATTCCAATGGGTGAAGTTGCACAATCTTAGCAACATTGTGATGCTCCTGGTTCCTTTTTGCAAAAATGCAATTCATTTATCAAGATGTTTATGGTCGATTTCACGATAAACATAAAAGGAATAGTCGTGTCACCGTGGGTCACAAACGACTAAAGGCAAAACGATTGAAAACCAAGTTGATAATCAACAGGAATGATGTCCCTGAAATTATCCATGCTAAAAATATGGTAAATTATGATTGTATGTAAAATTGGTGCACTTTTATTTTTAAGGTGTTGCACATTTTAGCTATTCCTGTTATCGTGAAATCACCCTTATGAAACCTTTTTCTTACGGATTTTTCCAAATTTTGATGCTTCTACTTTTCCACTACGGTCGTTTCGAGCAAACGCTCATCGTCAGTTGTTTAAGAATTCTAAAAAATAAAATTATTATACGCTTTCGCGATCGCGAGTAGGTAGTTACTGTTCGATTTATGCGTCCGCGAAAACGTACAATAATTTTAGTTTTTTAGAATTTTTGAACACCTAACGATGAGCGGTTGCTCGAAACGGCCGTAGTGGAAAAGTGAAAGCATTAAAATTTGGACGAATCTGTAAGAAAAAGGTTTCATAACATCTTGTCGCGAGATTTCTTCTGACAAAATATCGATGGCCAAAAGGCGAAATCACGTATCTCCGTTTGCGACGTTGCTGACTTCCCGTCTTTTTTTTATTTTTGGGGAGAAACTAATCAATGTAATTCCTTGAAACTTCTCTTGATTTTTCCTCTCTATTAGCAAAAAATTCTGCGTAAATTTCAAACCATGAAGTCGACTTGTTTCTCTTCGAAAAAATACAATTGGAGCGTAAATTTTGAAACACCGCAATGAAGCTACGCGGTTTGGCACATTTATTTTTTCTTTGAAAACCTGGATAACGTAATTTCTTGAGAGCTATTTTGATTTTTCTTCTCTGTTAATGAAAAATTCTGTATAAATTGCAAGCTATAAATTTGACCTTATTTTCTTTGAAAAAATAAGATAGGAGCGGAGATTTTGAAATACTGCAATGGAGATACGTGGTTTCGAAACTTGGCTATCGGTCTGAGTTTTCTGAAAAATTCTCAAAATTTAAAGGAAATTAATTAGCAACTTTGTTGATCGATTCAATGGTTGATGGATCAAGTGGTAATTTTTAGATTTTATGAAATTTTAAAAAAATTCAACTGTCACATTTCCACGAAGTATACGTCAGGTTTCCGTAAGTCTATGTGACCAGAAAAAACTGCGAGATGTTTACAGAAGGAGTCAAGAGAAGTTAAGCAGTGAGTTAAAGTGGTGCCAGTCAGTATACTTGAGTGTCAAGTAAATATTGCAAACCGAAGGATGTAATGATTCCTGATATTTAATCGAGCCGTACTTAGGTATAGGGTTATTTCAAAATAGTGCTCAGTTAAATCTTGTTAAAATCTTTCTCACTATGTGATTCAAATTGTTATATGCACTTTCCCCCGTTTTGTGTCTCATCCAGGATAAAACATACACTCGAAAACAGCAGGATGTCCCAGACCACCTGCACCAGGCTTTAATCTTAGTCGTTTTGGATCTTACGAAGTCAGGGAAACGTAACCGTCTGAAATGAACTGTATATATTCTGCAAGGTTTTATCAGTGAAGATTATTTTTTTACTAGAGTGCACTGAGCAAAGGAAAAAAATAGATTTGACTGAAAGGAGTTCAAACTCTTATCCATTTTAGACGTTTAATGTGAACGTTCATGGTAGCCGTAAAACATCCAGTATTTTCTTCCTATGTGTCATCAGATCAACTCTACCAATTTCCTTCAATAACAATAAAAGTCTACGCTACAAGACTTCAAGGATAATCAATTCAATCCTCTTATCAATCCTTGAGAGAAATTTGTGAGTCTCCTACATCTGAGACGTGAAATCGACCAGTTTCAAGGCACGATCAATTATCATCGTTGGAAGCTCATGCCTTGACCGGCCCCAAGATGACACTAATAGATTAGACTTACTTCCATAGTCTTATATCTAGGCAAGAAGAGTTGAATCTCATAGCTGTTAAAACCCTCTTTAAGGTGACTCTGAGTATAAGTAGGTAAACTGGTGAGACTCAGATTAAAGGAGTAGGTAAGTAGACCACAACATGACAAGTGAATGCTTGGTGATAAGTAAGCCATTAATTTATAAACGAACCATCATGTAAGGTTCGAAGCCTCCTAGAATTTGAAAGACGTAGTAATTTCGAGCAGTACAGTGCTAGTGATACTGCAAGGAGGAAAAAGCAAACTATCAGTGAAAACTTACAGATACTTTAAGAGCATAGCTGGAGGAGTCGACTTAAACATGGAGATTGAATAGATCGTATTCGATACATCAAACGGGTGAGATTGTATCGATATCGATTGGTTCAAAACATAAACATAGCCTCAAAAGTAAATTCAGAAATCTGAGAGAACGGATCTTTTGAGACAGATTTTTTATTCTTTTGAGTACCAAATGCCAATGCAAAGTGAAATTGTCAGGCAATTTCTCATTTTCAGCTTTTCCAATTAAAATCCTTAGAGTTTGGTTTGAGGTTATGTTCTATTGTTTTGAACCAAACGATACATCGAACCGTTATCGAATACGGTCTATAAGGGAGCACCGACTTTAATATTCATTGAAAGGATATGATTAAGATAGGCAAATAAAATTTCCTTCGCACTAATACAAAATATCAAGAAACTCCGGGAACTTTGAATATTTAAAGAACTTACAACACTCATGAAAAGATGCAGGAACACGTTTGTTGACAACTTGCTTATCAAAATCGCGAGAATGTAAACAAGTCGGAATCTTCACTCTCATTGGTTCCCGCCAATTCCAGTGCCGCGCGAGGCAAAATATACAAATTAGCGCGCCAATTTTTGAATTAGCGGGGAGTCCTCTCGCCGCGCGACACTGAAAATCTGCATCGCATTAGGCTTTTTTCTCGGTTGTTTGACGTAGATTCTCCCGGCAGAAAAGGTTACCAAGGTTATAGACCCAAGTAATTCGAATTTCATGGTTCCGAGGTCCCCTGGTCCCCTAGGGCGGTAAACCCGNGGGGGGGGGGGGGGGGGGGGGCTCGATTTTAAATTTCAACGCTAAAAATTTGTCTCGGTCGGCGAGATATCTATGTAACATGCACTTACACGTTATTTCGAGTAAACCAGTTCGGCAACACGACGACTGGTCGGACGCTGAGCGGACGGAAAGAGTGCGAGATCATGTCCATGATTTAATTAAAGTGAAACGTCAACTGGACTTGCGAGAAAAATTACGGACATTCTTTCGGGACGCATGTTACATATTCCGTTCGGAGGTCGTCGCATTCTACCTTGCGAAGGAAAAACGCCGTATGAATATTCAAGCGTTGCCAAATTTCCTACCATAAAACGATTATTTTTGAGGACTTGCGTGAATATTTTTTATGGATCGTATTTGATAGTGGCTTCGATTTATCGTTTGGTTCAAAAGAATAGAACATAATCCCAAACCAAATTTTCAGGATTTAAGTTGGAAAAACTGAAAATGAGGAAATTAATAACGATTTATTTAAATTTTCATTGCCATTTTGTACTCATAAAAATTAAAAGAAAAAAAAATCATCGTATTAACGTTACCCCGTAAATTTAATGTAATTCGTTTAGTTTTTGTAACCATGGTTGGTGTAAACCATGTAGAAAGATACAAGGAAATACTTTTAGTAGTTACGTTACATTTAAATAAAATTTCTTAAAAAAAAAAAACCCCCGCTCCCTCATGAATATTTTTTATGGATCGTATTAGATAGTGGTTTGATTTCTCGTTTGGTTCAAAACAATAGAACATAATCCCAAACCAAATTTTTAACAATTCATAACAATTTATTTAAATTTCCATTGCCATTTTGTGCTCATAAAAATCAAAAGAAAAAAAGCATCGTATTATCTAACCTTGCCCCGTAAATTTAATGCAATTCGTTTAATTTTTGTTTTAAACCATGTAAATTGATACAAGGAAATACTTTCAGTAGTTACGTTACATTTGAATGAAATTTCTTAAAAAAAAAAAAAAAAAATCACAAAAAATTCGCTACCTCAGATTTTTAAATTAACTTTCGAGGCTATGCTTACATGTTGAACCAATCGATATCGGTACAATCTCACCTACTTGATGTATTGAATACGATCTGTTCAAATTTTCATATAATTCGGAGATCACGAACAAAATTCTCCGAAAAATCAAGAGACAGATATTTACAAAAATCCCAAAATTCGTGATTTGTTGAAGGTTTGGCAACACCTGAAGGCTTATACGGCGTTCCTTCTGAGCGCGGCAGCAGTCGCGCCCCACATCGCGGTCTCGAAAATTTTCGCGATGCGGTCTCGAGGAAAAAAACCAGCTCGTTTTCTCAAGAGATTACGCTTGCCCGGACAAACCCGGGAGCCTGGAAGAAGCACGTGAATTTAATACACCGCGTGAATAAATGACGAGTTGTTTCTGAACGAGCACACGTGCGCGTTTCAGATGAGCCTCGGGCTACATGATAGTAACCGTGTCCGGGGGCTCATCTAAAAACGGACATGTTTTATTTCAGGAAAAAACTCACTGAAATGACGTTCCCAGAGGTCACTCCTCTCCTCATATTGTTGAGCGTAATTTATCGTGAACAATGTGTCACACCAGAAATTTCACTCAACTCGCCGAGGAAATCGGCCCTGTCCGGTCCCTTCGAGCGTAGCGTGCTTTGCGATATATCGATTGATCTACCATTTAAACCTATGAAAAAGGATCGATGGACGGGTGTTCCCAACGAATACCTAAATAATCGATTTTTTATGATAGCTTCAAACGAGAAAATATCGATGTACCGCAAAGAACGCCGTGCGCTTATTTCGTCTCGCCGAGTCGAGTCGATCTCGGCTAATTTCGTTTCATAAATTGAATTTCTAATGTAATAGTCTTCCTCCCGAGCCTTAAGCCACAAAAAAGAGTATTTCCAGTTTCACTTAAGCTTCTATTTTAATACTCCCGCGCCGTCCGGAAACGTCGGCCCGACGTGGAGTTTACGTTGCAGTTATGCGGTTGACTCAGATCGGCAGAGAACTGTTCGCTGTTTCCCGGCTTTGCTGGTGACGACAGACTAAACTGATGTTGAAACTACAGAAGCGAGTATCTTGAATTGTGGCGTTGAGGGTTCCCTGTCAACTTCCACTTTCTGCTGAGATGGCTCGAGATCGATTCCACAAAATCGTGTGTGACGTGGAGCACATATGAATGGATAGAGTTATGCAATGGCGTTACATCTACATATTGTCACCTTCCGGCAAAGTATCACAAGCGCCATGCCACGTTTCAAAATTTCTGCCGCTATTTTATTTTTTTACAGAGAAATTGTTGGTTGAATATGTTTGAAAAGTTCACTGAATTTTATCGACAGTGCAAAGAAAATTCAGTGAACTTTTCTGACAGCCTCGTTGAACAATATCTCTACAAAAAAATATGATGGCGAAGGAAGTTTTGAAACGTCGCATAGTGCTTGTGATACTTTGGCTGGAAGGTGACGATTGTGATATTCCGAAATATCATCTCCGATTTAATTTTCTGGAAGGGAACCAGCCAATATCCTCACTCGAAAATTGTTGCAATTTTTCTTGCCAATATGAAGTCAACTACGGAAGCAAGTATCTTGAATTTTGACGTTGAGGTTTTGTCAACTTACACTTTTTCTGGGATGCTTGAAGATCAATTTCACAATATCTTGTACGCCTTAGAGTACATATACATAGAGATAGAGTTATATGCAATTCACTCACGTCTACGTAGAAGTATTTCGAAATCTCATTTCTCATTCATATATTTTTGGAAGAGGACCAGCCAACATCCTCACTCGAAAATAGTTGCAAATTTTCTTGAAATATTAAGTTATTTACACAAAATTTTTAAGCGAAAATGTTGGTTGGTTTTCTTTCAAAAAATTAAAGTAGGAGATAATGATTTGAAGCACTACGATGTAGATGTGACTGCCCTGCTCAAATCTATCCACATATAGGGTCATTTCCGTCTTTTTGATCTAAAATAAACAAGAAAGGTTGCAACTTCACATAATTGTTGAATTTCTTTTATAAAGAATTCCGTGCAATTATCATAAAATTTACTAATTAAGGATGTGAACATTTAGTAAAAAGAACTGTAAGGTTGATTTTGGGTGTTAATAAAATGTTCATTCGAAGGAAACCATTCGAAATCAATGATCCAGAGAGAGAGAGAGTTGGTAAAAGGTATATATGGAGCTCTTTTTCGTGAGAGAGTTGACATAAACTTCCTGAAACCTATTGACTGGGTTCTGCTTACTTAAGAGCTCTAGAGAGCCTAAACTCGTGGACCAATCAAAAAGCGGCAAAACTTTCAAGGTCTATAAAGATACAACTTAAGCCACACTCTCAAGTAAATCTATCCAACCGATGGAAAAAAACTGAAACTCGCACATCGTAATTTGCAACGTTGCAGATTGCTTGTCTCAGTTTATTTTTCAATAAAGATTAATAAACATAAATTATCGTATCTTGAAATTTAATAATGATCCGTCGTTCAATTCAGAATAGTCTGTAAAAATTCCAAAAAATAAGGCTTTTTTATACTCTTCTGCGAAATTACAATATACAACGGAAATTTTGAAACGTTGTACTCAAGATTCGTGATTTTAGACTCTCCCCATCGAAATACTGGATACCTTGTCTTAATATTTTGTCTCGTTATTTAGTCGTCACGAGATGGAAATCGGAGACGTGTCGCACGACGTCAAACGAAAGAGAAGAGAATTCAGCACCAGAGGTGATGTTTGAAATTCCTAACTGGAGCACGTGTGATGTGCGAAAGTTTCGAAGTTTAAAAATGCTGGAATGCGGACTGAATGACACCTGCAAAATGCGTTGCGCCTTCAATCTGCCGGTTATGCAGGGGCATCTCACGTGTTGTAAATACTTACTCCTACCCGAAGTCTGCCTTGTAAATAGTTATAAATAACTCCCTTTTGGGATAGTTACTTTCAACGTAAGCTGCAGTGTACAGTTATTTTCAGCGTAAGCTGCAGTGCACAGTGATTTTACTTGGATTCAGCCGAGGAAATAAGAAACTTTAACGATGAATTGAACCGAGTCAGCTTAACTACGTCAGATGTTATTTAAGTCTCTCTCATGTTTTATTTTCCTAATTAAAACTTAAGCGACACATCTTGCAGATTTTGCAAATACAGAGGCATTGAGAGCCAATTCATGGAATATGTCAAGGCATTATGCTGTTTTGATTTATTTTAAAAAAATATAATAAATAAATTAAATAGAGGAAATTGGACTTTTAAGCGAGAATAAGCCTTCCTGCCTGTATTAAACGTTGTCTAATTTTACATCATGTTGACTTTTTTGACAAATAAAAAATAAACACTATTACGTATTGAAACTTTTGTGCATTACTAAGTGTTGTAAAGATTATACTCACGAATTTCGAAGCCAAAATAATGCTTAGTATTCTGTCTAAGAAACGCTGAGATAAAATATGAGAAGTGATTACGTACCTTCTGATTTAGTTCGGCTGATTCTGGTTAAATTAGACTACATTTTGCAATTAGGAACTAAAATTTCTGGTTTATCCGTAAAAACACGTGGGTATATGGGAAATCTCAAGCTCCACGCGACGTTTAAATATTGCCGCCGCCATTTTATATTTTTACAGTGAAATTGTTCGACAAAGCTGTCCGAAAATTTCACTGAATTTTCTTTTTGCTGCCGATAAAGTTCAGTGAAAGTTTCAGACAGATTCAACGAACAAAATGATACGATGTACGATGTGTGTACGTACGATGTGTGTACGTACGATGTACGATTTCTCTGTACAAAAATAAAATGACGGCGGAAATTTTGAAACGTCGCGTGGCGCTTGTGATACTTTGGCCGGAAAGTGACGATAGTGAGCTTTGCCTGTCTACCCTCCGAAGCCTAGCTGAGGCGAGACATTCTCGATCCCTTCATGTTTGCGTTGAGTTTTTCTTATTTCCTCGCAACAGAAAGCTGTCCACACATTGGAAGTTGGATCCGCGGAAAGTCGGGCAATTCGAAACAAGTGACAACGGAGCTGTCTTGACCCTCGTCATGTGTCAGCGCCTCTATTCAAGGTTCCGAAAGGGGAATTCCCCGTTTCCTGGATAACAAATTGCCGGATTCTCTAGTTTAAATCCTACGTGAAAATTCAAATAACACACAAAGAAACACTCCGAGAATCCACTTAAGGAATATTCGTTTGGAAAATAATTGAGATATTCGATAAGCGGAGAAATCTATCGTCTGAACTTTAAGGAAATGGAGGCTAATCTTCTCTTGAATTTTATTCCGTAATAAATATTGCAAATTTCAATGGGATACGCATGAGAATTTTATTATTTCAACGCCTTTTTTTCTCACTTTATAATCAGTGGCGTGGTGTGCTTTGCGATATATCGATTGATCTGCTATTGAAACCTATGGAAAACGACCGATTAATATCAGGGTTTCCACAACAAACACCCTCACTAATTGATTCTTTACCACAGCTTCAAATGTGGATATCGTCACCTTTCAGGCAAAGTATCACAAGCGCCATGCGACGTTTAAAAATTTCCGCCGCCATTTTATTTCTTTACTGAGAAATTGTTGGTTTAATCTGTTTGGAAATTTCACTAAATTTTATCGGCAGCACAAAGAAAATTCAGTGAAATTTTCGGACTGCTTCGTTGAACAATTTCTCTGTAAAAAAATAAAATGGCGGCGGAAATTTTTAAACGTCGCATGGCGCTTGTGATACTTTGCCTGGAAGGTGACGATATGTCGATGTCGCTGTGTATAGGTAGGTTAACTCCTTTACCTCACGCCCTCTTTTCTCACAACTTCATTACATATTCCGTTAACGTATCTATTAAGCTAATATCCACGTTAACAGGTCCAGAAAGCCGCAGTATGGTTTGTAGACCCGGAAACCTCACACACACACGCGCGCGCGCCGCCTGCGAAACCACCGAGTCTGGCTCGCGACTCATTGCGTAGATCGATGTCGGGGCGCGCGCGAAGTTACCGCGATAATCATTAATAAGAGAAATCTATTAAGGCAGCTGCGCTGTTACCATTCCGGCTCCCGGCTCCGCGTCTCGGTCGCGGTTCCGATCTGAGGCCACGCTTCCACAGACAGCCTGCGATACGATGCTTGGCGCGCCAAGTCGGCCAAGCGACCAGGAACATCACGGGAAAAAAAATTGCTGATTCAACAATTCAATTGCTGAAAACAGTGAGTGCAATGTTTCAACGCAGATTTTACAACAAAAAAATGCTACTTTAACCCCACATTGCAAACTAATTTAACCACGGGGGTGGTAAAAGTAGCATTTTGTTGTTGTAAAATCTGCGTTGAAACATTGCACTCACTGTTTTTAGCAATTGAATTGTTCAATCAGCAATTTTTTTTCCCGTTTGTTTTTAAACCTAGATTCCAGGCACGTAGCCAGGGGGAAGGCTTGGAGGGCTGAAGCCCCCTCCGAAAGCAAAAAAAGGAAGAAACACATTAAAAAAAGAGAAGACAGAAAAGGCGAGAAAAGAGAAGGTTTGAACTTTCAAAATGCGTCCAGATAAATTTAAAATTTCAAAAACTGTCCAGATGTGTTGAGTGCATCAATTTGAAGGTATCGTAGGCTGAAATTGAAAAAAGAAAGGTAATTTTTCACGAGAAATTGATGGAAAATTTGCGTCACAGAAGCCTCAGAATGCGTCTACATAGATTTAAATTTTCAACAATTTGTCGGGGGAGGCCCCCAGACCTCCCTCTGAACTGGGAGGTATTCCCTACCCCTCAAACCCCCCCCCCCCATAGTCGCGGAGGGAGGGGAGAACTCCGCTTACCCGATCAAGCCTCCCTCAAAACAAAATCCTGGGTACGTGCCTGCTAGAGTTCCTTTATACTGAGTGTAAAGACAACGCGAATCCGTTTCTGATTGGTCCCGTATTTTAGGCCTTCAGTGCCACAAACGGAGATTAAGATTACATTTTCACCGACTGCAAAGATAATAAACTCAAGTGGACTGGGGAATGGGGTGGGTGCGGCAAGGAACAAATGGAATGAGAGAGGGAACGGAAATAGGAATTCGAAAATGGATGTCACAAGCGTGAAATAAAGCGTTTTTTTGTAGTCTTTGATCAACCCACTCCCGAATTCCTATCTCCGTCCCCTCTCTGATTCCATTTGTTTCTTGCCATACCCCCAATTCTCCCGTCCATTCCAGTTTATAATCTTTGCAATTGATGAAAATGTTTCTTTCTTCCTGTTTATGACACTGTGAAGGCCTAAAGTACGGGAACCAATCAGAAATAGATTCGCATTGTCTTAACTCTCAGTATTATGGCCTGGTTACACGCTCAAATTTCCGTCAAATTCCGATCAAAATGATGACCAAGATGACGGTCGAGAGTTATCTAGATTAATGAGTAAAATTAATTAAAACAGCATGTTGATTGAAATAAGCATGAAATAAGCACGGTTGTGTGGAAATCAGATGACGGATGAGCCCTACAGTTCCATCATCTACCATCAAATTTTTGCAGGCCGCAGAAATTTGATGGTAGATGGTGCACACCAGTCACCATTTGATCGGAAATTGATGGGAATTTGAGCGTGTAACTAGCACATAAAGGGACTCCAGCAAAAATAAAATCTTAGTTTCAAGATGTGCCGCCAATTTCACATCGCGCGCGTTCTATGGGACCGAGCCTCTCGAATCCGGAACCAAATACGAGGCGAAGTTGCGGGCGTTGCACCAATAATTTACTTTCCGGTCGCCCTCCCCCCCTTTTCCGCCTAAGGGCACCGGCCGGCAGACAAAGGCGGAGGGAGCACTTCGGCAGCTGGCTCGAGCAAATATGCGCTCCCCCGAATCATTGCGACCCCATGGAGTTATTAACTGTGCATCAACGCCGACGTTTAAATTCTTTGTTCGAGTTTCGGCGCTCTAATAACTTATCGGGTCTCTCGATTAGCGCCCCCGTTAAAACTTGGGTCGTCACGATGGCCCCCGCCGCCAGATTCTCCACCGAAATCTGAGGAATATTTGGACGTATTTCTATCAAACGGAACTAAGCGCCATAGGGCGAGGAAGGTAGAGAGGGGAGCTTGGATTGGCGGCGGAATCGGGCGTCCGGCTTATTCCGTCCTATACTTGCAATGCTTTTCCATGGCGCTTAGGTCCGTTTGACAGAACGTGCTATCCGGAATTCTAAATTCCCCAAAAGGAACTCAAATTGGCGCTTAGTTCCGTTTGATAGAAATACGTCCATTTAGACAGCCGCAATGAAGCCCTTCTTGGACAGTTCTTCGCCAATAGTAAAGAACCTCGCGTTGGGTTAGGTTAGGTTAGGTTACTTTGAGTTGGGTTAGGTTACGTTACGGTAGGTTACGTTACGTTACGGTATGGTACGTTACGTTGGGTTAGGTTAAAAAAAACAAAAAAACAGAAGTCTGCCGTGCTAAGGAAGAACGCTGTAAGCGCACTCGCACGTTGCCAAATTTCTCACTAAAATATTTATTTTCGAGAAAATCTAGAGTTTTTTTCTTTGAAATTTTCACACTTTCAAAATCTCCGACTACGTTATATTTTCTTAAGAGGAGACAAACCATGATATGTTTTTGAGGTTTTCTGGGAATATGTTCTAGTCAGCAAAGAAAATTCATTTAAAGTGTGAGGAATAACTACTGATTAGTTTTCTTTCAAAAAAATAAAACTTGGACGGAAATTTACGATGTCGCAATCAAAGATACGTACTCTACGACTTACGCTATCGATTCAGGGACAAGAAACACCCTGAAATTTTAAAGTTAAACGGAGCAATGTTTTTATGCAATTTGCAATGCAAAAAAGCATAGTTGAGACAAATTGGAAATTTAAAAGGTCGCTATTGGAGATACACACGTTTGGAATTAAGCCATCGGTATGCTAGATTCGTTTATTGAATTTCACATTTCTTTAAAAAAATTCTATGAAAAAAAATCACAAGTTTACGAGAAAAACAAGTTTGCTTTGTCTCTTGTAATTTTTATATTATTTCTCATCTACAAGTAGTCTGAAATATTACTTGTTTATTTTGGCTTGTAGCTCGATTTCTTAATCAATTATCATGTTTTACCAGGAAAATTGTATCTTAGTTGTGGGGGGTTGGTACCATTATAATCTCAAGAGCAAGTTAATGATGGCGCAGAAATACAACTATACGTGCTTGTTGGATGTGCGTGTTGCAATTGCAAAATTGAAGGCGCGATGGCGCGAGGTGAGAACTCACAATGCTCCTCGCTATGCTGACAAAGAGGTATCGCTCAGATTCGGGAGAAAAGTTGAAAAACGAGACCCGATCACGTTTCTCTTATCTTCATCTGTGATGTTCATGTAATCCTTGGAGTACCACAACAAATAAGTTGAACGAAACCTACTTAACATGGCGATAGAGCAAGTAAAAAGAAGCATGTTGATGACGGCGCAGAGATACGACTATTCGTGCTCGGTGGATGTCCGTGTTGCATCTGAAAAATTGAAGGCACTATGCTGCGAGGCATCATCTCGTAATGCTCCACTCCATGGTGCCTATGAGGTGTTGCTCAGAGAAGAGTTAAAAAACGAGACCCGAATACGTTTCTCTTATCTTCGGCTGTGTTGACACTCGATCATTTCTTTTAATCCAATGTGATGTCTGATTCTTCTTCTTTTTGCGATGTATTTGTAGATCTACGTCTGAAGCTCGTATGTATCATCCCTATACAACCCACTCCACTAGGCGCGTGTTTTTAGCAAAGCCTAGGGTCAATTTGACCTGGCTCGGGTCTCCAAGGGTTATACGAGATTGCATTTGAAATATACTCACTGATACAGGGATGAGCGAAATTTATAATTTTATCTCGGAGACGACATACCTGCCGTATATTTGCTTAAAAAGATACGTGTTTTCACGAACGTGTTAAAAGTTTTGATACCCTCTTATACCTGTTTCCGTCTTAATTGTGGCATATCAGCTGATGACAGTAAATGCATTAAAAAGAAGCCTCAAAGGAGGCAGATTCATTTTACATGCATTGACTTTTGAAGGGGCAAAAATTTATTCGACTTCGCGATTTCCTTCTAACTTATTGATAAAAACAGAGAAATATTCATTCAATAGAAACTAACGGAAGAAAAATCAAGCCCACCTTATCTTGTTACTTTGTGAGGATCCTCTTTTGATACCTAAAACACCTGGATGATAAAAAAATAAAAAATAAAAAATAAAAAATAAAAAATAAAAAAATTACCTGTGAACGTTCTGCATTCCAGTGAACCGATAGATTTCAAGAACATAAAAATGCGGGAAAATCTTGACGATACAGATCTTCGATTGAAAATCGTCTTCTTCCCCTTTGATGTGCCGTTTGTAAC
Source organism: Bemisia tabaci (assembly GCF_001854935.1). Taxonomy (NCBI): domain Eukaryota; kingdom Metazoa; phylum Arthropoda; class Insecta; order Hemiptera; family Aleyrodidae; genus Bemisia; species Bemisia tabaci. The sequence continues at coordinate 2,739,328 of NW_017564110.1, forward strand.
GACTTGGGGATCTCACATTCAGAGAAAACTCAATGAAGATGAATAATACCTACAGAAAGAGCAGGAGGGTGAAAGAATCGATACAAATCTTTCCCGGAAAATAGTTCTTACTGTTCGTTGCTTCTTGACTCATATAAACGAATTCCAAGAAAAATTCATCGCTTTTGTAGGATCGATCCGGCAAATCTGCACCCGCGGTGGTTGAATTGGCTTCGAAGTTCTTTGCACTCGGTAAGATCAGTTGTCATTCCCAAGAATCGCTCATTCTGGTGCTGAAAATTTATCTGAGCACTCTCACCTTATAGCTCGAAAAGATGGTATGTGAATGGGCCTCTTACGAACTTCAGCTAGAGCAACAAGAGGAGTTTTTTCTTAGAGAATATGGCTCAAAAATCACGATGAGCATATCGAGGAAATCTGATTTTCACACTTCACGATATCCGTAAAAGATATGTGTTTTTAAGCTTCCCGCTTTAAATACGATACTACGGGACACGTGAACATTCCGTAAGAGGAGCCGTTCTATTCAACCCTTACTCAGTAGAATGCTAAACGCAATATTCAACAAGGCCGACGTCAACCCAAAACATACGTAACGAGACGGGAATTCATCGATTGGCGTGTTCATGTTTACCTTCTCCTACAAATTAGCTGCCAAGACACTTTAGTGTCAAAATTTAACACATTTAACGTACTGAAAACACGGGCCATGCTAAGGCGAGAAAAATCAGCCATAGCACGTCGGGCTTTGACATCAATCAACGTTAACTGACGTAAATCAATTTATGGAAAATCAACGGCGATAGCAGGTTAAATTTGGGCTGAAACTTTTTGGTCTGTTAAAGCGTTTTTTACATTGTTGTCCGACTCCCTTTTTTGCAATGTGAAAACTAATATACACTGGAAAAAAAAACACATTGGATGTAGAGTCCAGACTCTTAAAAACATCGACAAGAAAAAATACTCTTGATTCAATCGGATTTTTGCTTAAATCAAGAACCAAGCCTCTTAATTTGAGCGGATTTCCTTTTGATTCAAGCAAAAATCTGATTGAATCGAGAGTATTTTTTCTTTTCAATGTTTTCAAGAGTCTGGACTCTAGATCCAATTTGTTTTTCCCCAGTGTAGGTAAAAAAACACGACGGCACGCAATGTACCTAGAAATCGATGAATTTAGCATCAAATTCTGCAGTAGTTTTGACTGGGTATTCTTGGTTTTTATTAAAATTATTTATTTATTTTTTAAACTAACGCTGAGGACTCAGCTCAAAGATCGGGTCCAATGAACAGCGCATTAAGGGAAATCAAACGCTGAGGACGAAACAAGAGGGACAATAGGAGAGACGTCTTGACTCGCAATTTGTCCGTAATCCTTTCTTTGTGGATCAATGGAGTCTGCAAGATCCGACAAAGGGGTATTCGTTTCATTTTCTCAATTATTCCAATCTAACTGGGGATCTCGTTCGGAGATTGTTTACTCTTGAAAACGGAGCGTCTAGGTCCGCTGAATCTAATCAGAGAAAAACCTGAAAAGAACAGGGTTCCGGGAAAAAAGTAACTTCATGCCCTCGGAGCTGATGCTATTTTGAAATCCATTTGGCTTTTTTTCGCCGAGGTTTCTGGGAATTACAGACTCGTGATGAGTTTGCAGAAAAGAGTTCAAATCAGACTTGAAGGGATTTGAAAAAAAGGAGTCTATTAGCGGTTGCCGGACTTCCTCGTGCTACTTGAGCTGCGAGCACTATCCAGCGGAAGTGATTTATCTGTACACGGAGAAAAAAACCTCGTGCGTGGGACCCAAAGTTAAGGTCATATGGATCTCTGAAGTTTTCAGATTGAGCATCTGAACACTTAAGGTCTAGCTGTCGAGGTTATCACACATCTGAAACTTCAGTTCTTACATCTGAAGTATTTCGGATTTCACATCCGAAAAACTTCGGTTCTCACATCTGAAGTACTTCAGATGTAAGAACTGAACTTTCAGATGTGTGAACCAAACCTCAGCAGTTGGACCTAAAGTGTTCAGATGCTCAATCCGAAAACTTCAGAGATCCATATGACCTAAACTTTGGGTCCCACGCACATTTTTTTCCTCGTGTACTCAAAACCAGGGGTTGCGCCCCCTAACCGCCCTCGGTGGCGTGGCGTGCTTTACGATAAATCGATTGATCTGCCCTTTAAAGCCATGGAGAATGATCGATAAACAGGATGTCCGCAACGAACACTATAATTATCGATTCTTTACCGTAGCTTCAAATTGGAAAATATCGATAATCGATTATTTACGCCTCGCCACTGACCACCCTCAACCCTCGAGGAGCTCTTTTCTAGATCATGTTTCAATACTTGAACAGAACAGGTTCATGTAGAGGTTGGTACCCTTTAATAGCCACAAAATTCACGGAAATCGACACAGTAGATCTACAAAACGAGCTATTTCAAACGTTAAACATTTTCATCCTTTAGGTGAAAAAATTGATAATTTTATTATGTAATAATTAAAAACCTGGGTCATACTTCAAAAACTTAGAGTAAATATATAGAAAAATTGATGAGAGTTAGATCAAAAATTGGAAGTTAGAGAACTGGGGGCATTATTGTTTTTAAAATATCGCTTCTTCAGATTGCATGCGCTAATAGATACACTTTTCATTTAAAGATGAAGCGTGAACTATCAGAATCGACCTTGGAACGCAATGGTGAGAGCCCAATGTGCTAACCACTCGCAAGCCGCAACCTCTATCAGATAAAGTGACAAACAGGAGTACATTAGTTCAGCAGCCTGATTGTTGAAACGTTAACTTGCTATGTCGGCAAGAAAAGACAAGACATTTAGCCCTATCTGCGCCGTGTACATGGAGAAAAAAACTTCGTGCGCTGGACCTGAAGTTTAGGTCATATGGATCTCTAAAGTTTTCAGATTAAGCATCTGAACACTTTTCAGCTTCACTTCAGGTCCAGCTCCTGAGGTTTGGATCGCACATCTGAAACTCTAGTTCTTACATCTGAAGTGCTTCAGATGTGAGAATTAACCGAAGTTTTTCGGATGTGAAAACCGAAGTACTTCAGATGTAAGAACTGAAGTTTCAGATGTGTGATCTAAACCTTAGCAGCTGGACCTAAAGTGTTCAGATGCTCAATCCGAAAACTTCAGAGATCCATATGACCTAAACTTCGGGTCCCACGTACGAAGTTTTTTTCTCCGTGTACAAATGATACATCGATTTTCGATTCTTGTCGTGCCGACATAAGTTTCTACAATCATACTGCAGCAGGACACTCTCTGCGTACTCAGATATCACAGAGTAACTTATGATTTTAGACGATTTAACCAAAAATCGTTTGGATAAACGAAATCGGTTTGAGTGACCTAACCAAAAGAAAACGATCCGAAAATGACCGTAATTACAGAAATTTCCAACTGAGTGGTTTTCCTCAATTTTGATCACTTATAATGAACCGATTCTTCGATCATTTTCTTTGATAAATATTGACTGTTCTTCACGCATTTTGATAGGTTCGTGTTGCCTTGGGAAAATCTTGCGAAAATCGTTGCAACAGACGACTGATGTGCGATGCGAACTAGTGGATTCGTGGAATCCAACTGCGTGAATTCCCATTCCCTATGAATCCATAATTACCTCTGCTTGAATTTATTTCCAGCGCTGTTTATTCTTGTGGAGTTTCCTCCCAGTTTTTCAACAAACAATAAAATCAAGACCTCAGCAGGTGGTACGGTCATTGGCATGTGCTGCAATCTAAGATCTCATTTTAATTTACTTTTACCCACCTCAAGATCTCATTTACGGTGTATGTATTTTTTTTTTAAAAAAAAAAAATTATACGGAAGCTGTAAAGAAAGTTATTATTTTTATTTGAATATTTTACTAAGACTGTAGTATTTGATCATTATTATGGGATTATTTTTTTTTTCATTTATATGCAACAAACTTTTTTTTTACAAGCTTCGAATAGCCTCTATTGGCTAATCCAACGCTTACCACCAGCCGCAGATGACCATTGTCTGAGACCATCAAACTCAGGCCTCAAGCCTCTACCTCTTATTAAAGTGGTTTCTCACTCGGTAACTTTAAAATATAATTGCAGGGTGCAGTTGACTTTCTTTTTCGAAGAAATTTAATATAAATTAACACTCTTCTTTGCCAACTGCTTAACTTTATCGCACTGGCAAATGGTAAATTACGAACAAAAAACCACTTTTTCCTTTAATTTTCATACCGCAATTCTCCGAAATGAAGCCAGCTTTTCCTCTCCCCTTCTCTCCATCTCTCTTTCTTTCCCTTCCCTCACCCTTCTCTTCCTTGGTATTTTCTTAATAATTTATTTCATTTCAGTTGTACTTGTGATTTTCTCTCTACCTTCCTGTCTTTGTTTTTCTTCTCTCTTGTTATTTCTACCCAACTTGCCGCATGCTCTCTTCCGAGGTGAGAAATTAATTTTCAGCGCCTTCTTTTCTTTTCGCATAGAACAGAAGCTTTCAATGGGAAAATACCTCCTCTTTTTAACTTATTAATTTTTTTTATCGAGAATCAATTGTTCTGGCAAATGACCGGGGTAACAAATTGCGGTAAAAATAAGTAATTAAGAAAGAGGGTGTAGAGGAGAAACCTCATCCTTACTAATGCTGCATACTTGACATAAAATCACATTCTTCTTTGAATAAGTTTTAGTCGAAGCAGCATTACTATTGGTGCATTTAAAGATTGCATTTCTCCGAGCTTAACCATTTGATTATTCAGAGGAGAGAGAAAGAGAGTTAATTCCATGTAATTCCTTAATTCCACTTAATTCCATGTAAAAATTTTAGATTTTTTTACTTGTTTTTCTGCCTCTTCTTCTTTACTCTCCGTGTTTACGAAAAGATTAACAGAATTTTAAAAAAGAAAACGTGGGAAGTTCCCTGATTTCTTAGTAAGCTACAGGGATCTTCCTTTTAATTCTTCAATGGACGAACGCGGCAGTATTCGACCTGTTATGACTTTCAAATCCACCAAAAAATGAAGCAAGGGGATGAGTCTGTTGCAAAATTTCTTCAGAGCAAAAAGAAGAGTTTTTTTTCATTTAGAGCAAATGACTCAAAAATCATGATAAGCGCATTGAGATAGTCTGAAATACACTCCTTTAAAAAAAAAATTAAAACTTTTTTTTTAAAAAAGAATAAAAAAATCCAACCCTTGCGCACTAGGATGCCACGCAATATTCAACATAGCCGTCACTTCCGCGCGCAAATCATGAGAAAGCACCATGGTCCTTATTGACGTAAGGATATATTCACATTTTCCTTGCGTTAATGAACACCATGGTGCTTCCTCACGATTTACACGCGGGAGCATCGCATGTTGCGTAACAGCCTAGTGCGCAAGGGTTGCATGGAACGACTCCTCTCACGAAATGTTTGCCCCCGCGATAGTATGGTTTTTGAAGCGGGGAGTTTAAAAAAACGCATTTCTCTCACGCAGATAGTAAAGTTAGGAGTATATTTCAGACTTTCTCGATGCGGTCATCGTGGTTTTTGAGCAATTTGCAATTGAAAACAACTTTTCTTTTCACTCTAGCCGAAGTTTGCAACAGGCCCACTCAAGTAACCAGTGACGTCAGAGTCTGAGCCACTTTGGACAATCAGCTTTTAGGTCCGTTTGAGAGTGCACCTGAGCGACGGTCAAACCGCTGAAAGTAATAACTTCTGAATTGCGAAAGCCGATAAGGGCATAATTAATTTCTGACCGGCGAAAAAGCCACGCGAGAGCTGCACTCTCTCCATCACTTGGAGCGAGAGATAGCATCTGATACGACAGTGGGTTGAAATATTTATTTCGCTGCTTCGCGTGTGGCGTTATAGAGCGGAAATTATTATGAAACCAAGGGGGATTGTTAGCGAACGTTTATTTCTCGTTCCTTGAGGATTCTTAATGCGCCCGGGCACTCATACAAGAGCCGGGGGAGGAAAAGGCAAAGGCAAAGGCGCGCGGAGGGAGAATAAAAAAACACCACGTCGAAGGACCGAAATAATGGAGACGCTTTTATTATTTTCAGCAAACTATTCGAGGGCTCATCAGTTTTGGCCGCTCCAAAGCACTCGGCGAAAACATTCGAATGTTAATAGATTTTTGAGTCGCTTTGAAGATAGTGCGAGACCTGCGTTCGGTGGAGCATGGTGTGGCTCTGAGGAGAAACACCTTATGATCACTCAGGTGTTGCCAGATTTCGTCCCATAAAACACGATATTTCCTGGAAACTCTGTGAATAATTTTCTCCCAATTTTTTAGAGAACTTATTTACAATGTAATGTAATGTAAAGTATCTGCAAAAGGTGGGAAATGTATAACTTTTTTTATTAAATAAACTTTTTACGGTGGAAAGCGAAAGGAGGAACACCCTATGATCTTTAGGGCGTTGACAGATTTTGACCAATAAAACGAATTTTTTTTGGAAATTTCTGAATATTTTTCCACCAATTTTTTAGATATCGATGGCCAAAGTTTGGTACCAAGTATCTCCATTGTAATGATTCAAAATTTCTGCTCCAAATTTGTTCCCCCCCAAACTAAGCCAATTATTTAGCTTGAAATTTATTCAGAATATTCTGCGAACAGAGCAGGAAAATCAAGGACGTTTTTGAGAAAATTCATTGACTAGTTTTCCAAAGAAAATATATTATGTGACAAGAAATCGGCAACGCCGCAAAAGAAGATACGTGGTTTCGCACTTTGGCCATCGATACATTTACTGACAATTCGATCGATAGGGTTTGAAAATTTCAAAGAAAAATATTAAATAGGTAATTTCATTACTTGGAAATGCATAAAACCGTCGGATACCCTTACGGCGTTTCTCTTTAGCAGGACAGCATGCAAAAGCTCACAAGGTGAAGGTGAAACACTGCTTCGCGCTCGGAGAAGCTGTTCCTTTTATAAACAGTTAAGAGCACACTTGAAGGTGAACGTTATTGAGGAATATTATTGCATTTGCGCGAGTGAGTTTACCACCCCTACCCAGCCTGTTAAGCAAAAATAACGCAAATTCTAAGAACATCCTACTCACATAGGTGGTTTTTGCTTGACAGATCAGCCTCTTTGCTCGTCCGCTTCGAAGGATGTCCCATGACGTCACATCGCCGCCAAATACTAAGGAAATTATGCTCCCCCAAAAGTGCAACATTGCATGGAAATATTAATTTCCCACGCGTTGTAAACTCGCGCCGAAACCCAAGATGCCGCTTCCACTTGGTGTCTCCTTGAGAGGGTTGTTGGCACGGGAATATGCAATGAGATTAAAAATCGGGAGGGTTTCGAGGGGCGTCTTGAATTTCATCTTCAGGTTTCGTTTAAATTTTACAAAAGGGGCCTGGATCAAATTCGATGGAAAAGTACCCTATCTCCAGTGTTGCCAGATTCCCCACTATTAATTTCTATTTTTATTTCCTTATTTTACCCTCAGAGACTCGGATCTTTCGGATCTGCGGCCTACTATTCTGCCGTGCTAAGATAGAACGCCGTATGAGCCATCAGTTGTTGCCGAATTTCCTCCGAAAAACGCCGATTTTTCAGGAAAGTTCGTGAATATTTCTCCTTTGATTTGTTTTTTTTTGGGGGGGGGGATTTCGTTCGAAATTTCAACTAAAAAGTCTGAAAATTTCAAGGAAAAATATTCATATCTTTCTTCAAAAATAGATATTTTCTGAAAGGAAATTTGGCAATATTCGAATGTTCATACTGCGTTTTTTCTTATCATACCTTGATAATACCTGAATGCAACTATTCGTGCTCCTAGGATGGCTAGGTTGCATATGCAACCAAATTGAAGGCGTCTTGATATGCATGAGCATTCATGAGCATACTGATATGCTCTCACAGAGATCCAAGCATCGTCTCAAAATATCAAGGTAATGTTGCTGCAAGTACAAAAGGATATATGAGGATAAGAGGTGGGGTAGGAAAGTTGTTTTGGCAGTTGTCAGTCTCATAAAAAATAGAGGGCTCAATAAAAAAATCTAACCTAACCTAACGAAACGAAGGACAAAAACTTAAATTTTTGTAATAAAATTCATAATATAAATTGCCTTCCGGTCATGAAAATGCGCTTGAACCCATAAACCACCAAATGCAAATTACTTTAGTATGCAGGGTAATAACAGCTTACCGAGTGGCCGATGTGAGATTAGCAACAAGAGCGCGGGAAAGTCTTTCACATGTGAATGTTTCCAGTACATACCCATTTTTTATGCACCATGTTGTCATGCCAAAGGAAAACTCCGTATCTACGATCGAAACTTGCCAAATTTCCTCGGAAAATCTAAAATTTTCGGCAGCACTAGTGACTAGTCTACCTTAAGATAGGAAATTTCGAATGATACCGAAAAAGAAGTTCATGGAATACAGTTCTGTTCTCCGTCCAAAATAACTTTAATATCATTGAGCGTTGAGACTTAGTGTTTGAACGTGTGTTACCAACAATTTGGTCGGACATCTATTCCAACAATCTAAACACGGATGACTTGAGCGACAGAACTATTTTCATCATGACAGACGACCTCCTAATAACGATTTTTTGTACAGCGCAGTTGACATTGCGACCATCAGAAGTTTCAACCGACAAAACATGATCTGAACTTAGCGTTTCTGAATTGTTGTGATCATCTTAAACCTCAAAACTAGTAACTAGCGCAAATTACCAGTTCTGACCATCTCAGCGCTATGTCATTACAACCTGCATGAAAGATTTACATTTAACAAAAAACCATTATTTTCTCGTGTTTAAAAGTATCAGAGAGATCCGTTCACTGGAAAAAAAACACATTGGATCTAGAGTCCAGACTCTTAAAAACATCGACAAGAAAAAATACTCTTGATTCAATCGGATTTTTGCTTAAATCAAGAACCAAGCCTCTTAATTTGAGCGGATTTTCTTTTGATTTAAGCAAAAATCTGATTGAATCAAGAGTATTTTTTCTTGTCAATGTTTTCAAGAGTCTGGACTCTAGATCCAATGTGTTTTTTTTCCAGTGTTACTAATAATAGCCCTATTTCAGTTGGAATGTTCCTTGTGATACATCTCTCGGTAAGAAACAAACTGACCCAATGCGACCACTAAACCGACCCTAATGTCCGAAACTGGGAGACGAGACGTCGCCAAGCAGGCGTCAACGTTCCCATAACACAGTGAGTGGCCGAATGCCGTTTCGTGACAAATCCGATGAATGCGGAGAGAAACAGGGAACACTCTCAACTTGAACCAGCAGTCGCGAGAGGTGACGGTCGGCGCACAGAGGCGCGAGTCGATAGTAGAAGTCGAACTCGATGTGGAAACTTTGAAAGCTTATATTCGCTAAAACTTAGAACCTCCAAAACAGCTCTATTGATTCTCCCGTAGAAATTCCTGTAAGTAACCTCCCTATAAAATGTATGATCTGACGAAGTAGACAAGTCTCTTTAATCTTGAAAATCAAATATAAAAAATTCCAATCTTACAAAATATCTATTTTTGTTTACGGAATATCACGACTTCACAAGATCAAATGAGATAAGGAGGATCTGAAATTTATTAGAAAGACGTCTTACATCAAGCACAACCATAAACCAAATTTCAATAGAATCCAAAGGGGGTGGTAAAAAATGGGGTATTTTGAATCAAGCTCTTTGAGGTTTTAGTCAAATATTCCTCTCTCCCTAGAATTGGGCACAGGCAAGAAATTTGTACAGAATCATACTATGGTTTTTCCTGCGCAAAGTTTTTTGAAAAACCAAAAATTAAAAAAAAAAAACACTTCTGAGGGGAGAAAAAGCATACCAAAATTTGAAAAAACAAACACCGGTAGTTGGATTGACGTAGCAAAGCGAAACCTGAAGCTGAGTTCAGCCAATCAGCAAACGCCGTTTTCCCTGCCTGACTACGGTCATCAGAGCCCGCACAGAAAATATCGTTTCAAAAGGGTCCTATTTTCGGCATTTTCAAAACAGGGTCTCTCCACCACTCAGGGTTTGGAAAAATCCGAAAAAAATTTTACAAGCTCAAATATCTCCATACTTCCAAAAAATGAATTGAAAAAAATGGGTGTTACTCCCATTCGGGCCGCGTTAAGCAGAAAGGAATCAAGCCACATCAGCTATCGCCAAATTCAATTGAACAATTTACTTTTTTACACGAAAATTAACGGTTGTGTTTTCACAGCTCTACTATCTCTACTCTCAGCTCTCTCTACTACTACTCAACCACTGCTCTACTAGCTATCGCCAAAAATTCAAAGTTTTTGTTGGAGCAAATTTTGCAGAAATTGAACTTGAAGTTTATCTTTTACATTGAGTCTTATGCAGGAGTCAAGCTTTAAACCTCTTTTTCTCAGTCCCAATGTGGCTTGGTTCCTTTCTGTTTAACTCCGTCCAAGTATCGTTTCAAAGTGATCTCATTTTTGGCATTTTTAAAACGGGGTATTTTCACCACTCAGGGTTTGGAAAAATCCGAAAAAATTATTCAAAGGTCAGATCTCTCCATACTCTCAAAAAATGAATTGGAAAAATGGGTGTCATTCCCATTTGTTCCACTGTGCGGCGAAGAGAGGAGATAAAAGCGCGAGCGGAGAAGGAAGACGCAAGAGGGAGCGACCAACACTTTGGTAAATAATCACGGGCGACCATTAAAACTGAATCCATTAGAAGCGGCACGCACTTGGAGCGGCTCGAACGAGGGAGGAGGCGGGGGGGGGCTAAAGGCTGTGAAGTTGCGCGGGGGGGAAAAAACAAATTTAAAAGCTCGCAGATCAACAGGGTCCGCTTCGGAGCTTCCGACTGCTCGCGCCCCCAACTTGGTCCATTCAGCCGGGTAGTTAGCTCCGACTGAATAATCCTTGTCGCTGCACGGCTTAGTTCCCGCGCTATCAGCGGGGGCTCCTACCCCCACTACTACGCGGACCCACATCCGAGGGCACGAATTTTCAAGTTGATAATTCTCTCTTCGGGTTTCTTTTTCTGGGGAAGGGTTCCATATTACTTTGTGAATTTTTAGAGGATTTTACTCGCAAATATGGACGTATTTCTGTCAAACGGAACTATGTGCATCAAGACATGAGCCCTGAGACCCAAAAGAATATATGCTTAATAGGGCTCAAGTCATAATGCACATAGTTTCGTTTGACAGAAATACGTCCATATGATCAATGCTGCCGTGCTATGGAAAAACACCGTATGAACTCTTAGGATTAACCTAATTTCCTTCGATAAAACACGAATTTTCCGGTGAGCTTGTGAATATTTACCCTCCAATTTTTCAGATATTTTGTTGCCAATCTCACCTAAAGTTCCTGAAAATGTCAATGAAAAATCTTTATAACGTTCCTCATAAATAAACATTTTATCGAAGAAAATTTGGCAACTATGGAATGTTCATACGGCGTTCTTCCTTGGCACGGCAGAATTTTTCCCGGAAAATTTCAAGGAAAAGGTATTTGCAACTTATTATATTATATGGACTTTACTTGACATCGGTATGGAGAATCTGGCAAAATTAGATCGCTTATTCCGCGTTCGCCCCGGGCAAGGTAGCGCAGTGCCAAATCGGAAGGAATAACGCAGCATAAACATGCAGACGTTGCCAAATTTCTTCTTCTTATGGATTTATTTTTGATACAAATTATGCAAATTTATTATTGACATTTTCAGATTCAGTCTCTCTTGTTTCTATTAATGTCTACCTCCATAGAAGAGCAGGCCTCTGCCTTTTGCGGCATCAATGCGCACCATATGACTAAACAGCCCAACACTTTGGAGCTTCAATTTGAACTGAAGGACGAGGCGCACAAATGCAGTTCTTGGTATTTCGAGAAACACATGTTTGAAGTTTCGAAATTAGATGGATCCTTATGGCAAACTGACTGACTTTTTGATGGTTAAAAAATGGAATTTGGGAGCGAATTGTTCACAGAATATCCACTGAGACTAGTTTTACTTAACATCATTAAAATCTCAAGTTTTTTAAAAACTGCACTTATGCGCCTTGTCCTCGAAGCCCCTCAACTTGTGTTCGGGCCATTGCGAGTAGCTGGACGATCAGCAATGCGATTCAGGTTCGATCCTGGCAACTTGCGGCTGATTTTTAACGAGATTGCAAATTTTCAATCCGAAGACTTGGGCATCGTTACCCGAAGATTTGTTCAACATAACACAAAAAAACTGACAAAAAATATTGACCACTGGTTTGTGTTACTTTGCATTCTACTTCCCTCATTAACACAACATGGATCGCATTTAGAAAAAAGGAACCAGCGCGTTTTCAGTGTTTTAAAAATGTTGCTTCTTCACAGTTACCTAAAAAATCTCTCAGAATGGCAAATAGCTTTCGTTTACTGACAAAAAAATGTCAATTTTAAAGGAAAATAACTGTAAATTTTAAAACTGTACATATAATGAGTATTTTTAAAAAGAAAGAAGAAGTTGCAAGATTTTAAAAACACTTTAATGGTTCTGGTTCTTTTTTTCAAAATGCGATCCAAATGTTGGTTACTTTTTACCGCTCTGTAAATTTTTCAAAAACACGTGTTTCATTAAAAAAAAAAACAGTTGGCAACCTCTGAAAGCTCATACGGCCAGCGAAGGAGTGTAGGCTTCAGACTGCCCGACGACAGCCCAAGATAGCCAAGGCAATCAGAACGGAATCCCTGGGGACCACACTCTCCCCATAAAAGCGCGGCGCCTGAAACCATTGTCAAGAACGCCGAAAGGGAAGACGAGGTCGCGTCATGAGGCGCCCTTAAAAGCTCAAAATTCGGGGACTCCTCGACGGAGGTTGACGTCCCCCATTCACACCTTGAAATCCGGGCGGGTAATCCTTAATCCGGGGCTCAGCGCTCGTCATAAAGTGACGATTTGGACGCATTCCCACCAAACGGAACTATGTGCATTGCGACGTGAGCCCTGTTACGCATATATTCTTATAGGTCTCAGGGCTCATGTCTTAATGCACATAGTTGCGTTTGGCTGAGATACGTTCATTTTTCAGTGACAGAGCGGGAGTGTCTCCCGGCGGTCGGATCCACGCACACTTGACTATTATCTTAATAACGCGAGTTTATTCATCGCGATGTAAATAATGACAGCTGCGCCCTCCCCGTATCCTTGAGCAATTATTCGCGGACGGGTGCATGCGCCTGATAAATCTACACCCTCCTCAGTGAAATCATATACCCACCTCGACTCCCGCGCTGAGGAGGAACGCCGTATGCACATTCGAGAGTTGCCTTTCCTCCGATACAATGTTCATTTTTGAGGACAATCGAAAACACAGGGAAATTTGGAAACAAGGCTAAAATACAAAATACAAAGGCAGGACGTTTCGGTACCTTACGGGACCATTATCAACTGCTAAAATAGAATTAAAAATAAAGAAGAAATTAAAATAAAAAGCAGCAAACGGCGTTACATGGTGAAATTGATATGGAAATCAAATCAAAAATTTGAAAAAATTGAAATCAAAATTACTTGAATATTACTGACTATATTACTTTATGTATATATTATTTTACCTCTCCTTCTCTATTTCTAATGATCAATATATATATTATTCTACCTCTCCTTCTCTATTGCTAATATTTATTAAATATCTTCTTTTCATCCATTAATTTGATCAATTGAATTTGAAATTGAATCAATTTTTATCTGTTTCCTTATTTTCCTGTGTTTTCGATTGTCGTTTCCGTTTCAGGCTGCTTTTACATTCTCTTTGTTTTCCACTTCTTGAGGACAGTTATGAATATTTTCTCCTGAAAGATTCAAATAATTTAGATTTGTTTGTGAATACAATACTATGAAAAATTAGAAGAAAAATATTAGCAGATTTTTCTGAAAATTAGTATAATAACAGAGGAAACTTGGCAATGCCTGATGGCTTATACGGCGTTCTTCCTCAACACGGTAGTCGAGCTTTCCCGAGGCCCGGCAGCATGAGCGTTTAATTAACGCCAGGAGGATCGGATCCGTTACGGAGCCTTGAATTCGACATCACTTTGCGATAAGGTACTACTATTTCTAACTCATCTGCAAAAGCACCTAAAGCAATAGGAAACGGCAATGGACCACTAGACAGGGTACGAATTTAAGCATTCTAATACATGTTTCTTAACCAAAATTTCACGTAGAACACGATTCGCGCAACGAAACTTACTGAAACCAACTCTTAGCGAAGATATTAACCTTTTTATTTCACATTGGTTACGAGAAATTTGAACTGGCTGCTCACAAGAAACTCAAAGCTCTACGTGAGTCAAATCGCGCACTACAATGGTTTCAGCAAGCTTCTCAATCGAGCAACGTTCATTTCCCACCATGTGTTGTTCAAACTATAAGCAATTTGCTATAGCTGAGCCAAAGCGTCAAGACCGAGGTTGCCAGATTTTTATATCGCTGAGACGTTCATGATAACGTTTAGCGCGCGATGTGAATCACGTAGAGCATTGAGTTTTCATGAGCGGGTCGTTTCAATTCACGCATCAAGAATCAGCAAATATCTTTGTAAGGAGTTAATTTCGGTAATTTTCGTTGTGCGTATCGTGTTTTACGTGAAATTTTGGTTAAGAAACATGTATTAGAATGCTGAAATTCGTACCTTGTCTAGTGGTCCATTACGTTGTTTCTAAGATGGATTGAAAATAGAAGGTAGTTTTATACTCCAACATGAGGTCCAATTACGCTTCCGTGGAGCCTTATCATTTTTCAAGATTTTTAGTCGCACTCGTGGTTTGTCGTTTCCCGCACGAAAGGACGTAACTTCATTCCAAGGTTGCAAAACTGACTCAAACAATTCAATTTTTCACAAGAATGTACCTTTGCGATTTTTGTTCAAATTTTTTTCTGATTTTTGCACGAGATCAGGAGAAAAATCAGTGAAATGTTCAGTTAGGAGTGCTCAAGACTCTCCCGGTGCAAATGCAGTTTGCGAGGGTAAATTTGGCAACATTGAAGTGTAGTTAAGCTCTTTCGTGAGGGAAACAAGTTGTCCGTTGAGATGGATCTTCAGCTTTGTCGCGGGGCATGGATACGATAAATAGATTTCAATTTTAAACCATCATGGATAATCATTTTATCGACTTGTCAGTTTTCAGATTAATCACTAGGGAACATTTATTCCGAAAATGTTCTTTCAAAACCTTAAACCTTGGATGCCCAAGACTTTTTCCGAGACAAAGAGGTACCAAATCGAGACAAATTTACCCGTAGTTGAAAACATTGATTTCAATCGTTTTTAAAGGGTGTTCTATGTCATTTTTATGTTTTTGAAGCTTAAGAGTACTGTTTTATTTTTTAAATTTTCACATTTTCGGTAACGTACTGGCGCTTTCTAATTCAGTCAAAATACGAGGCCACAATGTGCCTCTCTTATATTCGGCTAGCGTTACTCACTAGCTGAAGCACCGCTAAAAATTAGATAAACTGAGCCAACACAACATGGATAGAGCAAGCGAAAAGATGCGCGTTTATGACGGCGCAGAGATACAACTATTCGTACTTGATGGATGTCCGTGTTGCATCTAAAAAATTGAAGGCGCGCTGGTGCGAGGCGTCGACTTGTAATGCTCCGCTTCATGCTGCCAATGAGATTTCGGTCAGATTTGGGCCAGAGGTTAAAAAACGAGGCCCTGTTACGTCTCTCCTATCTTCGACTGTGTTGATACACTAATTTTTTTTTTCTTCAATTTGATGTCTGATTCTTTTTGTAGGATATATGTGTAGACCTGTACCTAAAGTTTGATGTAGCGACCCGTTACGACCCACGAGGCACTTGTTTTTAGCGAGTAATTGAGTGTGTCACTTTGACTCAGTTTAGGCATGTAAGGGTTAAAATGTGGTAAAAGTACCGATTTCATCAATCAGTAATACCGATACATTGATATGAGTTAAATATTGGAGGCAATGCTTGTATACTTGTTTTGAAAATTAAAAGGAACTAAAAGCTAAAGACCCTCTTTTCTATAAGTAAGCCGCATACGGCTTATAAAGGAGGGTTCAAAGAGGTGTCATCATAAGGAGGACAATTTTCACCAACCAGGGGTAGAATTCGATCGTTCAAATAGATCATTCGATAGGATTTCGTCGATCTACCAAAACAAAAATTTCACATTTTTTTTAACTACAGAACAATCTCTCCACAAAAAATTTCGCATCTGAGGGTTGAGATCTCTTTTCTTGTGGACGGTTGTAAACCCCTAAACAAATAGATGTCAAAAATACAAAACCACTTATCTTCATTTGCAACGTTCTAAACTCCTTGTCATTCATTATTTTTTCTCTGGAAAACTTGTCAACGTAATCTCTTGAAAATTTCCTTGATTATCCTTCTCTGTCATCAAAATACTCGGTATAAATTTCAAACTATAAAGTCGGCTTGTACCTCTTCAAAAACATAAAATAGAAGCGTAAATTTTGAAACACCGCAATGGTCACGCGCTTGGGGAATACCCAAAACTATACGCAAACCAGATGTCTCAGGAATGCATTCCATAATATTTTACAACTCTGGTTCCGAACAACCAATGAGAACTCTCCACGATCCGGCATTCGAGGCATTCGGACTGCGCTCGCAACCCTCGGCCAACTTCAGCGGAATGTTGTTTGGAAATCCAAGCTTTCGAGGATTCCGAGATTTGGACCCGTCGATGTAAAAACCTAAATCTTCAATTATTTGATGAACCCCAAAATGCAAGCAATTTGTCGTGCTTCAAGGCTCATCTTAAAACGGGAATTGGGAGGTTTTAACGCGAGTTCGGCAACGTCGAGAGCGTGCGGTCGAGAGTTCCGTGAAGAAAAACGCGGGCGTATCTTCGCAGATTTATCTGCGGAAGTCAGTTACACAGTTGTTAAGAGGGGGGACCGAGGGATGTTTGTCACTGCGAGCGGGCTCAAAAGAGCCTGTTTGAGCCTAATCGGTGGATCGGGGGGAGGAATAATTATTCACCCTAAACCGTGACGCTTACGGTGGGAGTAATTAAACTTCACTAACCTTCTTCATCACTCATTATCGACCCCCGGCTCCTGGTGGAGTGGGGCCACGGCCGAATGACCCCGTTATGACCGATCATGTTCCTACCGTCGAGCGACCCCTTTGACAGTGGTATCGGCAGCCCGCAATCCACGCTGTTGCCGCTCCCCGTGGTGGATGGTAAATCCAGTTAATTCTTACTACAGGTAAACCACAAGTATTCACTTAGCTGAGAGCATTTGAGAGGTCCTGCAACCCGCCATTCAACCCACTAACGGGTCAGTTGCGCTGGTCACAGAGTCGTGTTTTGATGGTACCTTCTTGTAGATTACCTAAGAATCATCAAAACACGATTTTGTGATTAGCGAAACTGACCCGTGGAAATACGCCGAAAAAACAGGATGCTGATTAACATTCTGGATGTAAAAATGTGTGCGACAATTCACAAAGCGCTGAATTAACCGCCAGAGCTGAATTAACCGAGCAGTTAGTTTTACATCTTGAGATTGCTAAAGTACCTGCAGCAGCGGTTAATTCAGCGATTTGTGAGTTGTAGCACAGTTTTTTCCATGCAGAGTGTTACATCGGCATCTTTTTTTCGGCGTAGGTATCTTCTGTCCCCAAAATTTACATCCAATGGGTCAGTTGCGCTAGTTACAGAATCGTGTTAAGATCCTCGATTCTTGTAGATTAGCTGAAAATAATAAGATCTGTCTAAACCGCAACTTTCTACGTTCAATATTAACCGAGATATCGCCCTTTCAAAAGTCGGGGTTTTGACGTATTCCACCGAGATAGTGACACCCTTGGTTTCTTCCATCTTGCTTCCATCCGAGTTTCATGTTGAACAACCAGTGCAAGCGTGCATCACACCGACTGATGAAAGCAAGGTGGAAGAAACCAAGGGTGTCACTACCGCGGTGGATGACGTCAAAAACCCGACTTTCAATAGGCAATATCTCGGTTAATATTGAATGTACAAAGTTGTCCATCTTGTTTAGTGACGCACATTTGCTCGTTACTCAAAATGAAACTCAGATGAATGATATTAGCGCCTGCAAGACAGTGGGAATACTTCACGTATTGCACCAAACAGTGCGGTCGGCGTGATCCTCATATTAGCGCCTACAAGGCAGCATGAATACTTCTCGCATTGCACCAAAAGTAGTGCAGTTGGTCAGTTTGCGTTACGCTTATTAGCGCCTTTTGCTCGACTTAGAACATGAATTAAATCAAGGTGGAAGAAACCAGGTATGCACCACAACGGTGGATGACGTCACACAATGTGTTTTTTGATGGGCGATATTTACGTTAATATTGGGCGCAAAAACTTGGTGTTTGGACAGATCTTATCATTTTATCTGACCTATAATTTGAATCTTGCATGGAGAGTTCGACTGATTTTATAGATAGGACATTATTCAAAACAATAATACTCCTTAATTTCAACCTCAGCTTAAAAAACCTCCCTTCAATTTTGGAGTTGATCTTAGACAAAACCAGAAACGGTATGGTGTCATTCGAATCATGTTATTCAAAGGCGAGTTCACTCTAGCGTTCAGTCAGATTCTCAATGTAACTCCTAGGCATTAGGAGATTAAGACATCCATTAGCAGATTACCATGACCATGTGGACCCTGAATATTAATCAGATAATTTGAGCGCACAATAATGACAACCCTGCTGATTTGCACGGTCCAATCTCCGCGTGGGAATCTGACTTAGTACGGATCGGGAATCTAATATTGACATGACATTTGAAAGGAGAACAATAGAGTTGAGGTTCCATTCTTCCTTTAAAACCTATCGTGAGGACCAGTTTCAACTCCAATAATTAATGTAAATTGAATATTTTTTGCTGACTTTGAATTTTGGCAAGACAAAATATTCTTTTGAATAAGCTCAAAAGTGAGACAGCTGATAATACTCGTCAAACCCGATTTATTAAAAAATTCGAATTTTACAGAGTGAGAACAGACTATACATTGATAAGTAAAATCAGTGTGTGCGTTGAATGATGATCATTTGACAGTCCTGTATAATTTCACTGAATTTATGGACCAATTGTAGTTTGGACGTCGGTATTAAATTTCGACATCAGATGACGTAAGAGGTGATTTTTTTTACGCAACATATCTTTTTTTTCGAATTATCGCGTGATCTTCAAACAAATGACGAGAGTTCTCTCGAAAATAAGTTTTCGGAAGAAAAAAACAGCTCGAATTTTTGAACTTTCCATATTTTAACATACTGACTGATTCAATTACACCTAACTCAACCTTGAAAATGTCATTTTATGCCCTATCCCTAAATACCGCTGATAGAATCATGCATTGCGCCACAATTCTGACCAAATCTATGACACCTTCTTATAAACTTGGGTATTGATTCTTGGCAAAACCAATGGTACTTCCGTGCTTTTCGCGCAAGTTTACAGGAGTTGTCAGTTGAATCGAAAACTTCATACTCCTGGGAGAACTATGGTATGATTGAATCCAGAATTCGCTTCTGCAGGCCATTCTCTTCGCAGAGACTTATGATCAACGAGTTGATTATTGAAATTAATAGACAGAGCGATAAACAAAGATGACATAGGGAAAATGGAGCGATCTTATTGGTGAAAGAGGGCGGTTACAATGAACTAAGAAGGTAAGTAATAGACTAACTAAAAACAACCAATGAAAGACCCTATACAGTTAGTCTATCATTTTCTCCCTTAACCTATAAGAACGCCCCGTTTCAATTCTTTGCATTCTTTGTCTATAGCTTTGTCTATCAATTTCGATAACCAGCGCGCAGTGTTGCAGTGTAAATACTCTCTAAACTTCAAGCATGTGATTTGGAGTTCTTTGTCTTGGCAACCCTGCCCATATATTCAGCCCTGTCTATGCATTGAGTGTTTGACTAATTACAGAGATTGAATGTCCTATAATTTAACAATCGGCAGCCCTTGCAGCCTCAATTTCGAGGGCTTTCGCTTTAGAGTCTATTGAGACAAGGTCAGTGGCGCTATAGACACTATCAGACAAGACATCGCCATGGGAACTCTCCATTATATCCCATTGGATCCAGACAATAACAAAGACCTGACCTCTCTCAAAGCTTCCAAATGAGGATACATCGATGTATCGAAAGCTAAAGTCGAAATATGCATCTCCGATTGCGATGTTGCAAATTTCTGCTTCCATTTAAAGAAAAATTCATATCCATACGTAATCAATAATTCTTCTTGAAATTGTTTGTAAACTTTCGTTACTCTAAAATATTCACGGGCAATTGAAGTAGATATTTTAGTCGTTTTTTTAAAAAGCAGAAAAAGAAGTAAAATATCAGAGATTTTGGAGCGTTGGGAATGAGACGTGCATTTTTTTCACTCTAGATGTCCGTGACACTACTCCGTGACACTACTCCGTGACACTACTCCGTGACACTACTCCGTGACGTGACATTAATAGATTTAATTTTTTAACGTGTAATTAAATTTGGTTGGTAGGATCAGAAATCCTCAGAACTTGAAGCAACGCTACTTTTTAAATTATTTTCGAAGAAATATTATAAGAAAAATAATGAGACCCTGCCGCTATAAACCGATTCCTTGGCAGGCGCCATCGCTTTGTCGAATTTTTAAATGATTTCAAATCTAGTCGTCAATATCGGCATAAGGGTGCTCGGTAACACCAAGGTGTTGAAATTAGGAGTTACCTAGAAAAACTGTTCTGTTTTGACAAAAAGACTATTTTTAAGTTGAAAAAAGTTGTTCCTAGATGAGGTTCCAGGAGCCGCATATGACCAGACTATATCAGAAATCACCTAGCTCAATTATCTATTCTTTACGCTACTTGAGAAAAATGCTAAAAGAGTGCACTACAACTGTGAGGTTACCGCGCTATGTGAGACGTTCCAACTGTTGGGGTGAATTTCAGCACACATCTTGGTAACCCTGCTCACATCTTTAACCTCATCTCCGCACAGAGAGTACGTGACATTAGTGGACTCTCACGTAATTTGGTGTGGCAGTTACGACCACAACTTTGAGCGCTTTTTGTGAACTTGGGAGTGAATTATGAACGTGGCTGAATGAACCGTCGTGGTTCTCGCAAAATTTCGCGGGAAGAAACTTTGATTCAGTCGCAAATCTTTTAACTTCGCAGGTTCTTCTTTTATTAATCATCATGTACAGATTTTATTTCCCTCGTGGTTTTCCGATGTAACACACGAAGCAAATAAAAACCTATTACCATTTATTGATTTTTGTGTCATGAATGCATTTTACACACCGTGACATTCTCTCACTCTGTCTCCCCCTCTCTCCCCCCCTTTCCCTCCTTTCCTATCCCTCTCTACCGCTACATGGGAAGTTAGGAATTAACTTTTTTTTATCAGTCTAAATACAGAGTTTAGGTGATTTTTCAACGCCTTTCAAACTTAATCCGTAAATCGACGGCGTAAGTTCGTAACCACGTATCTCTTTTGCGGTGTTTGAAAATCTCCGCCTCTATGTTATTTTTTGAAAGGAGAACAAATTGACATCATTCTTTGAAGTTTCTGCAGAATTTTCCTCGCACAGAGAAGAAAAGTCACGGCAGTTTTAAAGTATAGCGGTTGAGTAGTTTTTCGTTTAGAAAATTAAGTATGACAGGAAGTCTGCTACAGTCAACCATGACCGACAAATAAGACATAAGGAGTATGGAGCGATCCTATTGGTTGAAGTGGGTGGTTCTTACAGACTGAGGGAGAAAATGATGGACTAACTAAATGGTCTCTCGTGAGTTGCCGTTAGTTAGACTACTAACTACCTCTTTTATTCATTGTAACTACCCGTTTCCACCAATAGGAGACCTCTATATCCTTTTTGTCTTTTCTAAGCATAGCTTTGTCTACCAATTTCAACAATCAACCCGCAGGTCAATTTCCTATAACAGTGAATTTGTCAGTTATGTGGCTCCGAATGAAATTAAAAAACTCGTCATTTCAACTTCCAAAACGTTGGAAGACAACAAGAAATTTTTTTGGCAACCTCTGATTTGGTGTAACAGCAGAGTCAATTTCACGACTTGTCATAGCGGTATGCCCCCGGCTGCACATTTTGCAGACATCGGGCATGTATGGTGCCGAGCCGGAGTGCATGAGTGTTTCGAACATGCGGTCATTCATCTGCTACCGGCAGATGTCTTCAAACCTCGGATCCCGTAACTAATTGCTATGTAGCCGCCGTCAGCTTGTAACTTCGCAGCTTTTTGAGATACTCACTGACAGCCACATACCCATATCGATCAATGGACCACCAAACAGTATCTAAATTTAAGTATGATCTTGTACATCAGGGAGATTTCGTGAAGGAAAAAGTTCGCGATATGAAAATTCCATAAACGAGATAGTCAGTAAATTCAACCATTCCGCGCATTACATGATCAGAACCTTTAAACTTGAGTCAAGTCACGTGCTACTAAATATGTTGATAAAGCACAAAAACATAGCCCGAATATACGAATAAAGAGGAGATTTAATTAAAATATGGGTAAACAAGTCTAAAAAATGATTAAAACACTAAAAGGCAGGACGTTTCGAGCTGTTACCAGCTCATTCTCAGCTGCAAAAACAAATAAAAACAAGTAAAAAATTGAGTGGCGACCTGACCCCAGCCGTTATCATGTAACCACTGATTTGCTAAAAATACTTTTTAATGTTTTTCAATGTTTTAGCCTTGTTTTAATTAACCATGTTTTAATGCCCGACTATAACTAAGTATATATACCACAAAATGTAATCTTCCCGACGGTTTGTGGCCTTATGAGGGCTCTAAACTTGAAGGTTAAGAAGAGGTGGGTTTTAACTGTTTTGATTCTCTCTATGAATGGTCTCTACTCGTAATAATGTGACCTGCGTAAAATAATAAAAATAAATACATTCAAACTAAGCTCTAATCTCCCAAGCTGACACATAACGGCGGTTGTTAGGTTGGACTTCGACAGCCGTAAGGGTTACCATGTCTTAGGTGGGGGGTTAGCGGGTGGTTTCAGAGAAAAGAAGGCGAAATATTTATTCCCGCATCCTAAGAGCGGCTGTAATCCGCGGCAAGAGGTTCATTCTAAAAGCACTCAATAAAATTTGCACGCGAAAATATAAAAGTTCCTCTCACAATACCGAGCATCGCCACCTCCGAAAAAGGAAACTCGCCGTTGCGAACATACATCAGTGTTTTCCGGAACTTTCCATTTCGTGTTGCCCGGGTATTTTCTCGGGGGCCAGCACAGGTGCAACGCAGAGGAGAGATGAAAATGTAAGTAACTTTTTTACCGGGAACACAGGTCATACGTATTCAATGAACTCTCCATTAAATTCAGAGGAGTGTTTTTTCAGTTGAAAATAAGAGTTTCCGTTCGAGGAAAACAGGGAAAACACACCTGTTTGATGTTATTGGCGTCCCGATTTCCGGGAAATTTACTCTATAACCGTCTGCAATTCACTTACACTCTTTGATGTGAATGTTTATCGGATTAATGGGTCAGTTCTTCTTGATGAGATTAAATGTTTCAATGGCCAAAGTGCGAAATCGCTTGTCTCCGTTTGTGACGTTAAAGACTTCTTGTCATACCGTATTCCTCCTTTGAACATCTAGTCAACGTATTTTCTTTGAAAAAATCCTTGAGATTTCTTTTCTGTCAGCAGAATATTCAATGTGAGTTTCAACTCTTCAAAAAAATAAAATAGTTATACGTCGCACGGAGATGCGCCGTTTCGCACTTGGGCGTCAATTTACAATTTTAGAGGCTGCAAATATTTAGCAACTCTTGACCGAAAAAGAGGCACCTTTTCGCGATCATGCATGTATCGTATAATCATTTGAAGCAGATGAAAACTAAGAATACTAAATCGAAAGCTGTGGGTTCCAAAACATTTTGAAGTAAATTTTTAAGAAAGATATCCCCAGACCTCCAAAATGCGGACACTGAACTTATGAGAGTACTAATTTTCAAATTGCGATTATTCAAATTTCCTTTTATCCTTCGATAATTTACGAAAAAACCAGGCAAAGATTTTCCACTAGGTGTTGCGTGATTTTTCTGAGTCATTGCACCTATATTTTCTGAAGATGTCAAGCAAAAATTCCAAGTTATACATTTCTGAAAATTGAAAGATGCCCGGAGGTTTTGTAAGCGATCGAGAAACGGCTTTCTCCAACTTTGTCGTCGATAGATATATTTACAAGATACAAAACTCTCAGAGAATAATCAATTTCGACGGACATGGAGCTGTAGCCGTTGTGCGTTGAATTCGGTACCTATTAAATGGACCGGATTAAGCAGGAAGGAACCAAGCCACATCTGTTGCTGCCAAATTTGACTGAGAAATTAATTTTTAACATGAAAACGGTTGTTCGGATTTTTGGGCTTTCAATGAATTTTCAGCGTAGTACACAGCAAATTTCTTAAAATTTTCAAAAGAATTAACAGGAATGTTCTCTTGTAAAAAATTAAATTTCCCAGTTAAATTTGGCAATGGCTGATATGGCTTGGTTCCTATCTGCTAAACGCGGTCCAAATGGGTATTTTCACCAATACAATACGAAAATCGTCAGATAGAAGGTTCAAGAGTTAACGTGACCCACATTCGTCAAGCTTACTCTCAGCTTTATACCCTTAATTATAATGATGGGACCCTTCAGTAGTAGGATCTTGCGGAATCCCACACCTAAATTTTGAGGGATTATATTTTCGTGGCTCTCCCAGCTCGCACACAAGAATCAATGACAGAGGAGTCTCTCCGTAGCGGGACAAGAGGAGCCTCCCTTGAATTTTAATTAAGTGCTCACTGCGGTAACGACGCAATTCATTCCGGCTCAACCTTGAAAGAATGGCGATGACCCTCCTTCGAAAAAGGGACTCATGATGAAAACAGAGGGCGACCATAATTCTTGGAAGATTGCCCAGAGGCATTTCCGCGGGACTCTTGAAAGTCTTCATTAAATTCCTCCTTTCTATTATTATAACAGATCTTAATTTTTGAAATATTACACTAACTGAGGGGCTTGGAGGACAAAGCGCATAAGTGCAGTTTTTGATAAATCGAGAAATGAGTGCTTGAAGTTTCGAAATTGCATGGATTCTTATGGCGGAAAGAAAGTCCAAACTGACTATTTGATGCTCGAAGATTGAAATTCAGAAGTGAATTTTTCTTAGAATATGCATTAAGACCAGTTTTACTTGAAATGGTTAAAATCTAAATATTTTCCAAAACTGCACTTATGCGTCTTATCCTCCAAGTCCCTTAACTGTCTTTTTATCATGAAAAATTTACAGGGACAATTACACCGCGTTTAGCAGAAAGGAACCTAGCCACGTCAGCTATTACCAAATTTAACTGGGCAATTCAATTTTTTACAAGAAAATGTTTGTGCGGATTCCTTTGACATTTTAAGCAACTTGCTTTATACTACTGTGCAGAAAATTCAATGAAATTTGTACAAAAGTACGCACAACTGTTTTCATGCAAAAAATCAAACTGCCTAAATAAATTTGGCAATAGCAGATGTGGCTTGGTTCCTTTCTGCTTCACGCGGCCCAGTTATACACTGCTTTGCCCCAGTACAAAAATCGTACCATGAATAAGCCTTAACTCATTTTTACCAGGGTGTTGTATTTTTCGGTGTATTCAGCTAACTTATTTCATTATCATGCTGTTCTTACCTTTCACAACGGAATAAATAGACTCGTTGATTTTGAAAACGATCCAAAATGAGGTACTTCAGTCTCATCAATATCGACTAATTCGTGATTCATCCGTATTGTCTCTTTAAATTATGTTCAAACTGTAATGAAATTCTTAAATTTGGGTTAAAAATCAAATCAAATTATAATTTTAATCCAAATGTTGATCAAAATATATCTCTTCAAAGAATAAATAAAAAATGTGATTAGACGTCGAAATTGGATCGTAGCCACATTTTTCAAAATTGGTTAAATGTATAGCTGAATTTGAATTCTGCGCACGAATGTCAAGAAATTAGCACCCAGCCACGAAAAGCAAAAACTCAGTACCTGTGACGTGACAACGTTTCATACCTGGGATACAAATCTATCGACTCGCGTGCATTGCTCGGTATCAAGCGCAATTGAAGGCGCTTTTAATTGGCGACTCCAACCAGACACGAACCCTCAGCCGTCAGACCTGTTATCTTTAGATCAAAATTAATTTGCTGACCGACGGATGAAACGTGGCAGCTCCGTTTCGGTGCATAGACCTAAACATTCTGATGATGTCGCGCAATGCCAGTCACAAGAATAGACGTACCCTACCAGGAGCGAATAAGGATTCGAATCTAATCAGGATATAATGCGCCGGGACTGCCGGAGACTTCTCGCTGTTGCCAGCCATGCCAGAAAGTCGCAGCCTCCCTAATATCACTAAAGCTCTCCTGCGGTGACAGAAAGGAAATACCTGGCTCTGGTGTCTTAAAACGTCACAAAAATTACACTGTGCACGTTTTTCGTAATCTGCAATCAACGAACTTGGAGCAACTTTGATTCTGAATTTCTGCGTTTCGACTTCCCTTCCCATTTCGTTCATTTTCTATCGCGCCGTCAGCAACCGGTGAAGATGTAGTTTTGCCCAGGGATCAAAATTTCCTGGGAAAATTAAATGTTGAGAATGGAAACAAGAATTCCAAGGGAAGTGCCTTAGAACTTTCCTACTTGTGTTTCTCTGTCAAAGTTTCCGAAGAAAGTAGATTTTGGTCGGGAATTCTCCAAAGCGGGAAAGTTCTCTCTTAGATCTCTGGCATTGCCGACCGTTTATGACACCATGACAGTCATTATTGAATCTATGTCGATACGACAAGACAAGACATTGCCCTATCTTAACCGTGAAATACATGGCGTTGTGATGTATTAGAGTGCTGATTTTTCAATAATCAGCCTTCCGAGACGGGGGGCAGGAGTCAATTAGAAATGGCCTCCATGTCGTTACTCCTTTAACGTAAGGGCATATCTCGATTTCCACGAGCGCTCTGTTCTCCGTGTGAAGCAGTACTTTTTGCGGCTCATGTGGAAATTTAGATACTCCCGGAAGAGCGGCGATACGTCTTACCTCTCCTTATGAGAGGGAGTTAAATACATATTGCGAAGATGCGAAGCCATTTTTACATAATTTATATATTTGTGGTTTCAGATTCTTAGAATATTGTCATAGGTATGTGAAAACAACAGTTTTTTGTTCCATAAAAACCATTGAAGACGTAAAATGATTTAAGCCAAGAAAGGTGCGAATCTCAAATGACAAGTTGAACTCGAATTTTTTCAACAGCAAAAAGGGCTGATTGTTTTACCCACATAAAAAGAGAATGACAAACTTGCAACGGCGAAAGTTAAGGTATAAATGTTCGTTTCCTCGCCGTCAGTAAAGAGAAAATGTGGAACTGCGCAAGCGCTAGAGTATAATTTCACCGGTAATCGTGAGCATCTACCATCAAGTCGGAGCAATTCTGTTGCAGGCGCTGTGAGCAACTATTCCGCCACATAAGTATTGCATAGTATCAGACGAGATTGAAGGCGCACCAAGGTTTATAACTTGACTGGTATCGCTTACCGCTGGGTAGAGTTCTGCTGGTCGTACTCCTGTTCGATCTATTTTTATGAAATTTGATAGCTGCATTTTTTGACAGGAAACTTGAATTTAAACTAAAATTTTCAAAATTCGAAAATCTAAGATGTCAAATGCGGCTTAAAATGCTATCTCGGTTATTCAGTCGAGTTTTGAGCCAATCTTGGAGCCAGAGGATCAGTGGCGTGGCGTGCTTTGCGATGTATCGATTGCTTTGTCATTTAAACCCATGAGAAAGTATCGATAGATAGGGTGTTCGCAGCGAACACCTTAATAATCGATTATTTACCATAGCTTCAAATGGCGAGATATCGACAATCGATCATTCACGCCACGCCACTGCAGAGGATCTCGAACGTGGACACAGCATTTTTCCCTAGCACAACAGTGTTAAAGGGCGTATTCAAAGGGGTTACCATGAATTCTGGACCCCCACCCTCATGACTTAAAAATTTTCCCCAAAAAACCTCTGGAAATTTTTACCCTCGGAATCCTTCCCCTTAAATGAAAAATGTCTACGCCACTACTCTCGTGACCCCCAGAGTGACCCCTAACTGCGTGAGTTGGCATTACTTCACCACCGTGCAACAATGGATATCGCAGATCGTGCGCCTAGCCGGAGCGCCCACCGTAAATCACTCACCTGCAGGTCACTGATATAGCCTTTTACTCAGAATTATTGCCCCGGGTCTGTTCGGTGTTCGCATGCGGAGTCGAAGATCGCTCACTTCCTGGCGAGGAAACCCGAGTTCGTTCACACATGCAGCCCTGCTCGCCCGCCATTTTTCTTGATGCAAGTGACTCTTTCTTATTATCCGTCCACTGCAGCGAGGACACTATATCATATAGCTGCAACGACTATCTGTTCCTAAGTGAAATTTACTGTGCACCGCAGAGCTGGAGCCGAGGGTGGATCCGTTGGGAATCCCGAGTTCGTTCGTGGGATTTTAAGATCGGCAGTAAAGTCTTCAGTGAGAGATATAAATCGTTTATTAGCCACCCACTATGCTCTTGAAATAATAAAATCAGGGGAGTCATTAAATTTTTTGTGGAAGTATGACTTTAAATAGCTCTGAGGATGACTATCCAATGAGTCTTGCTTGCAAGAGATACAGCCGTGTGAATAGACTTTTTAGGGGTGAAATGGTGCAAAAATTACGATGGTCACATTAAAAAAATCTAACCTATAAAATTAATCGGTGAGGCTCGTCCTATCGTGTTCCTCTCCTCATTATTTTCGAGTATTGGCTGATCCAGCAAATCGGCAACTTTGTCTTTTCTCATTTAAATCTATGAAAATGTATCGATTCTTGGAGGGGCAAGGTGTTCCGATACAAATCGATTATTTAACATAGGTTTAAATAGAGGAAGTTTGATGTTACCAAATTGCTGAATCCGCCACTGTTTTCGAGGTAATTTTCGAGCGGCACTCTGTCATCCAGACACAGTTTGATACTTTTAGTCCTAGATGCTGTGAAATAATTCGTGCAGAACCAGTCGTCTGATTTTGCGTGCGTAAAAACTGTCACGTCAAAGAAAAGTATAGTACGTAAAAGAAATTGGTAGGATTTCAAAGAGGATCAACTTCAACGCCAGCACAACTAAATGACGACTTGACATCTTATTCCCCGATCCCATACATTATTTCCGCACCTCATACATTGATTTTTCAATTTCAACGTTATTATTTTTTGAGTATTTTTTCTTCTAAACGCTTATGGTAAAGGCGCGGTACGGGCAACATTTTGACGGTAAAACTATCAGACCACGTATCTCGGTTGGCGACGTTGCAGACTTCCTGACATACTTTATTTTTCAAATGGGAAACTACTCAACGTCAATTCTTGAAAAACTTCCGTTATTATTCCTCTGCGCGTAGAAAATTCTATGAAAATTTCAAAGAATGATACTGATTCGTTCTCCTTCAAAACAATGAAAAAGAGAGTGGAGATTTTCAAACTTTGCGAACGAGATACGTGGTCTGGTAGTTTCACCGTCGCACGGTGGCTCGAGTCAATAGGAGAGGTCGGACAAAATTTGGAAACTTTAAAAGCTTATAACTCTGTTTATACACAGCTTTGAGGTTCTAAAAACGGTTCCACTGGTTTTTTCGTGAAATTTTCTTCAAGAAGCGTTCCTTAAAATTTAAAATGTGACGAGATAAACATCAAAATTTGCAATTTTTGTAAAAAAAATTTAATGTCCGACCCCTCTAATTGACTCGATCTACTGTGCGTCGACATATTTTTCCTTTACATTGTGTGCTCTCTGATCAGAGCAGTCCAGCACATAGCTCAAGAACAATGTTCCAAGCTCAGGAGGTCTAACCCAACCGAGCAACTATTCGAACTCATCCGATGCGCGGGAGGTATCGCATCCTCTTGAAGGCGGAAAATCACCGCGATGAGAGAGAATCACCTGAGATAAATAAACCGTCTTCTTTAAACTGCGAAATATCAAAATGAGCGAAAAAACATGCCAGTCCTACGGGTAAATTTTTTGATGAATGTTCTTTCAGCCCACGCCGTATTGGAAACTTGCGTGCACTTATTGTTTACAACACCGCGGACTCCAGCTTCCGACATCTCTCTTTTATCACGCCCCGACCGTTTGGCTTGACTCCTTGTCAGTCCGGCACGTAGGCCGGTGCTGGCGGTGACGTCATCTGGGATTCGCGGGAAGCCCTGAGGGCGTCTCGCGGTAATACGCACTCCCTCCTCCCTCCTTCGCAGTCCCTGATATTTCGGCCGCTTAAAATTTCCGACCGCTACGTAAATTAGAGGCCACGTAAACTTTTGTAACCGAGTAATTTATTCAGAGCAGCGGAATACTGTCATGCTGAAGAAAACCCGTATGAACCTCCAGACGTTGCCAAATTACCTTTGATAAAATACCAATTTTCGGGGAAATCTGTGAACATTTTCTCTCAAATTTTTGAAAGAACTTATTTTAGCATAAGCTTTAAATCATCTGAAAATTTCAAGAGAAATTATTCATGACTCTCTTTAAAAATAAACATTCAATTGCAGGTACTTTGGCAACTCAGAATATTCTTACGGCGTTTTTCCTTAGCATCGGAGAATAGTCAACTACCGTCCCCAGCAAAAACCTCGTATCTGGACAAGGATGCTAGGTGAAGTTGAGTGGTTTTAACTTAGGTATGCAGACGATCGCTGGAGGTAAGACTGGAACCAGCGAGGATCCCGAGGGACCTGTGAGGCAACTTGATTCATTCCAAATTTTTTGGCCAGGCAGGAGGCTTTTATACCTTGTTAAATATTAATGCCCCCTGTCTTCGTGTTATTTAAGTACCCGAGTGTTTAATGTAACGAACGGACGGGGCTACCCTCCATTGGACGTATTTCTATCAAACGGAACTATGTGCATTATGACTTGAGCCCTATTATGCATGTGTTCTTATGGGTCTCAGGGTTCATGTCTTAATGCACATAGTGGCAGAAATACGTCCTATTCTTCCTTACGAGAAGTCGGATGCCTGCATTATACCAGCGCGGAATCTCTATTTGCGCCGTTATTTTGTTAGGATTTGAATTTTTGTCCGTCGTAACGTTCCTGCAGAGATGATTCTAGGGAATAATTGGATTCCCTTGCCCCCGTCCTCTATTTATTTTTTTCCACTGGAATGATGGCATGAACTCATTTAATTTTCAAAAGAGTAGTTTTCTTCAAAAATTTGCTAGGGGTTGTTAGTCCGGACGATTATAAATTTATAAGCGACACAAAAGAATTGCTATGAAAATTCAAGTAGCAAAAATAAAGTTAAAATGGTGCACAAAGTGATTGCGGTAGACGCACGAGTCGTATGTTGCACCAAACAGCGTATCTCTCAGAGGGAAAATTGTGCTCATGCGTGCTTTTCCCCTCTGTATTGTAATTTTCAGCTTTATACTGATTTTCAATGCAATTTTGGCTAAAGTATTCCGACTTATTGTCTTAAATTGGTGATAAATTTTGAATAACTAGAATACCATTTTTACTGTAACAAACGCAGTTCTGAAAGTAACCTTCCCAAGACCCAGCAACTTGTATCTTTTCAGGCTTGAAAGCCGAAAGAATGAGATTAATAGATTTTGGAAAAACGTTTATTTTCCACTTTTCTTCTCCCCCTGAGCCTTTTAATCCTATCTTCATAGACGCTCTTATAAAAACAATACATTTTTGAAGAATCTTGATACAGATTGCAGGGGTTTTTAGAGTAAAACTATGGTGGGACTTTCAAAGTATTTAGTTTCACCAAATTGCAAAATGTTAGCTGCATCACGAAACTTATGCCCCTTCGTTCCTGATGACTTCTTAAATGATGAAGAATAGAGGCAGTTAAACGCACAAACCATTCAAAGAAGCAATTTGTTTAGCATTGGCCATTAGATTCGGTGTAAAATTGAAATTCTCGTGATACTCGTAGACGGGAAACGCTGTAAAATTGAAATTCTCGTGATACTCGTAGACGGGAAACGCTCAGTTGAGTACATTTTTCCCCCGGAGATATGTGCAGTTTGGCTGCACTGCACACGTGATGGGTCTAACTGGTCCCGAAATACGTCGGCACGCGGTCGCTTTATTCTCATTGGTCGTAAATATAGTGTTGCACCAAACAGTATATCTCTTTGAGAGTGCGCTTTAATCAGCTTTTCTCGTCATTCATAAAAGTTTCAGTTGTATACTGAATTAAACGCACTGGGGCTAAAACTCGCAAATCTGTTTTCACTTTATGGGTACAAACGGACAAAATAGTACACTTGTTGTAAAATTGGTAGACTATTTTAGAAGGATTAGGTGCCGGAATGGGATACTTGTGCGTTGCTCCGTTTTATTTCGCATTAAAATTTAATTTTTCCATGGAAAATTTTAGGAATTTTTCGAATCCTGAAGAGATTCATGAAAAATTGCAACTATTCTTAGGTAAATGAATACATTTAAGAGTGAAATTTTGCATCGTTGCAATGCAATTGAGGCCTTCTAGCTCTCCTTAATTCTCTTATTTGTGACGGTCTAGTAGGAAAATTGGTTGAAGATCATTTTTTAAAAGAACAATTTTCATGGTGTCAAAAATTCTTTATTCGAGTTTGCAATAAGAGACTCTCTCGAACATTCTAAAAATTATGTTACAAGATTGTCAATCCATTTTAGTACCAAAAGAAGGTGTAAAATTACATTCTTATCCCACAATTTTGAACTTGAGGCATGTAACTTGTACTTTAAATAGCTTCTTCTCCAAGTTTTATTCTCAAGGTAGCACATTTTAAAGCGGTACAGTTTCGACTTGGTCCAAAATTCTGGGGCGGTTTTTGTATCAAAAACTTGGTTTAAAAAAACTACTGAATCAATAGAATCAATGAGCAGTTAAAAAATTCGTTGGCTTTGAGGTTTCCTTTTTTCGTACAGAAACAATCTTCGTCCCCTGCGATAAAAGATAACCCGTCGTTATGAAAACCAAGAGCTTCTTTTAAAGCTTCTTCTTTGTTCGCAAGCGAATTTTTAAAAGTGGTCGGTCAATACGTCATCTATGTATTTAATTTTGTTGGTTAGCTACTTCCGTCCAATAAGAATAAAGAGTCCCAACATAAAGAATAAAGTCTCTCTAAAATTTACATAGCTAGAGTATTTGCATGATGCGGTGGCTGACTAAAGCTCAGCCCTTGAACTCAGAAACACTTCTGTAAATACGAGCGAACTTAATTATGTATATTAGAGACAAGACTTCTCGAGCAACTGGTTTGAAAATTGTCATTGTTGCCCGATGGATTCATTAACATTTTTCAAATCTTCATCTCATAACCGCATTCTCACCACGAAGATTGAGAAAAAGAGGAAAGTCTGAGACTTCCGGTTTTTTTATGACAGGATTTTGAATATCCACAGTGCATTCCGTCAAGATTTTCGTTTTCATTCGACTGCAGCTGTATTATTTAAAATTTTGCACTCAAACAACTCAACATCATCACATTAGCAATTAATAAGCTTGATGAAGTAGGTAATGTTCCGTGAAGAAAGCGCACTATTTTACTGCTTTTTCTTGATTTTCTCTTCTTATACTGAGATTTGCTATTCAAGAGTTTTCTTTAACAATGTTCTTGTCCCGTTCGCGATTATGAAGTGCTTGAAATGATCTTACAACTGACAGGAAAATTTTTGACTTAATATGTGTAGAGCTCAAATGTTTTACCTATTTTCGAGGAATACTAGGGGATACCCCCGCCCCCCTATGCGCTTCGCGCCTAATGCGTTATGCGTTATGCGTTATACGTTATGCGTTATACGTTATGCGTTATGCGTTATGCGTTATACGTTATGCGCTATGCGTTACTCCTATGATTCAAAGCCACCAGATTGGCAATTCTGAGTCAAAAATAATAAACAACCTAGACGATTCTCCGAGGTACCCGCAAACATAAATGCAAAAAACGCCACCGCAATAATCTCGTAAAGATACGAGTAAATATTCAAGATCAAATCGTAGTAAGCAGGCAGCTGCAATTCCCAGCGAAGGGAGGAAGTGTATCCAATGCACACGCGCCATTCGGAAAGCAGGCAGTTTTTTTCAAAGACTCGTAAAAATAAAATAAAATAAAAATGTGAAGAAATAAGGAAAAAGATGAGTCGCCCGCCGCTCTCGGCAACTTGATCCGGTGCTCTCCGTTCGTGACATTTTCCCCTCAAAACA
This sequence comes from Bemisia tabaci, assembly GCF_001854935.1. Taxonomy (NCBI): domain Eukaryota; kingdom Metazoa; phylum Arthropoda; class Insecta; order Hemiptera; family Aleyrodidae; genus Bemisia; species Bemisia tabaci. The sequence goes on from NW_017564110.1 coordinate 2,773,592, forward strand.
CAAAGGTGTAAAATTTAAAAGTATAAGCTTCCAAGAGGTAAAATAATTAAATTAAATACGAATATTCCGTGTCCATGAGTGTCGCACCTTGCCGGGATTGAGGTGAAAATAAAAATCCCTCGTTGCGAGGAGATGTACCGTGCTCAGGAAAGAACGCCGTATGAACTTCCAGACGTTGCCATATCTCTCTTGTTAGAAATCTAGTTTCCCTCACAATTTATGAATACTTTTACATAATTTTTTCACAGAATTTTAACCACAGTTTAATCTAAAGTATCTAATAATTCCAAAGAAAAATATTCATTTTTTTCTTTTTTAATGAATATTTTGTCGGAGGAAATTTGGCTTCATCTAAATTTTTATACGACGCTTTTCCTTAGCACGGCGGAGATCCTCTCATCGCCGCGAGGCTGCGAGTTTTAGAATTGCCTTGAGGAACGAGGAAACGTTTGAGCTCTACTCTGCTCTGGAAAGAAGCGCATATCTCCAATGGAATTTCCCATCCGGATACGCGGTTTTGGCTCGGCCGCGGCGCTCCTGTTTATTTTCTCTGTATTTAAGACGGCTATAACCTAAAAAGAGTAATCACAGTCCCTCTCGTTGGGGCTCCACGCGAATTTTTTCCATTATCCCGTTCAGGGCTCTCTCGGCAGGCTTTAAAACGATTAATTTGAGCTTGGCCGCCGTTGGTGGGGAAAAATTGCTCGAGGAGAACACGATGAAGAGACTCTCCGACCTGGCCGGTCGTAAAAAACCCCGCATTCATCTCGAGACTCCGATGAGATTCATCACCTGAGGTGCCCACCGATTACGCGATACTTTTCTCCGTTGTTCTGGCCTACCCCGCCGCGACACAAAGTCATAAAGGTGGCCTTGACCACCACAAAGAGGCGCTTTGATATTACGAAATGCGATGATGGTAGAAGAGAAAAGTTCCTTGGGGGAGACACCCCTTGGTCGCTATGTGACCTGACCTCGGATGGCTCTTTGGGCCGCCGCACATTGGATGGAGTCAATCAGGAAGGTCGGATATGAAATTTTTGACTAAAACTGCAAATTTTGATGTTTATTTCGTCACAATTTGAATCTTAAGAGGTGGTCAAAAACGAAAATTTTACGAGGAAACCAATGAAACCATTTTTAGAACCTTAAAGTTTTGTATAAACGGAGTTAAGAGCTCTTGAAGTTTCCAAATTTTGTCCGACTCCTTCTATTGACTCGATCCATTGTGCGCCGTCATATCGTCACCTTCCGGCCAAAGTATCACAAGCGCCACGCGACGTTTCAAAATTCCATTTTACTTTTTACAGAGAAATTGTTCAACGAGGGTGTCGGAAAATTTCACTGAATTTTCTTCGTGCTGCCAATAAAATGCAGTGAAATTTTCAAAAAGATTCAACCAAAAATTTCTCTGTAAAAAAGTAAAATGGCGACGGAAATTTTGAAACGTCCATAATTTCACTTCCGTGATGCTCCTGTGGTGAGAACAGTCGTGGTGTGTTTGGAGTAATTTTTTATTATGATGAAGCGATAAAGGAAGAAAATAAGAAATTTTCTTAGGACGAATGATGGTAATCACTATCTCTTCCCTTTTTATTAACGCACGGCTCCGTTGCAGGAAAGTTACATGACAAGCAAATGTACCTCTTTGATCTCTTCAAGTCTCTTGAAGTTGATTGCAAGAAGAGTGTGCACCCTGTTCATCGACTTTGTCTCTTTTTGCTACGTCGTTTTCCTTATATTTTATGCAATTCTTTCAAAAAATAAGAAACGACTCCGCTAAGTCTGTGTGGAAGGATCAAGTTTTCTGGCTTTCTCGATGCAAATTATCGAAAACCGGGACGGCATAATCTGCTGATGCGATATTTTCCTGGCTACGCGAGTGAAACTTTGCAGAAACGGTCGAGCGTTACGTTTAGTTGGTCCGCCTTTCTACTCACAAGCAGCTGATATAGTTCGAAATGAAATCTTTGGGCTTCGCACTGCAATAAGACCGCCCACATCTCTGCCCACGTGGTATAGCCACAAAATCATATCACCGTGAAATACCACACTCACTCGAAATGAACACTAAAATTATTATATGATTTCGTCGTCACCCCACTTTCGATTGGACGTATTTATGCTAAAAGGAACTATGTTACACGCAAACCCTATGCACATAGTTCCTTTTAGCATAAATAAGTCCAATTTTCAGTGTAGGCAAATACAAAATTTTATATGGCCGCACAGTTGTATCACAGTAAACGACATGCGTATTCGAAACACGCTTTTCATCGGACGAGAAGAGGTTATTTTAACGCTAAGTCAGTTCGCCTACAATTTTTAAGGTAGGCAAGACGAGCTCCCACGCGGTCGAATGGTGGTATCACCGTAAATGCACGCTTACTCGGAATAAACGTACTGAATAGCTTTTCACTACACGCGGACGAGCAGAACCTACTTTAACGCTATGTCGATTCGCCTTCAATTTTTAGTGTAGGCAAGACGAACTACTAGAACCACTTTCCCTCTTCCTTGAGCGCCAGACGTGCGGCCAAAACCAGTAAAACACCGTTTCTAAATAACTTTCTTTTCCGAGAACAAAGAACACATAGCGTACAATTGACGATTTTTAGGGTTAGACAATTGACTCTTGCATGGTATTTTCTTCCTCTTTTCGAGGCATTCTTCATCTCCTTGATGTTTCCAAGAAAGTTAGTGAAATATTTCTTGTCCGACTGAGGACAGCTCTGCTATTTGAGGAGCGCTTCTATTCATGTAGTGAAAACAAACAAACTCGTAGGTTGCGATCTTACAAACTCCATGACATATATCAATTCATAACTGAAAAGTCAACGGTATCTCTAAATTGTGCACTTCGGCATGAATTTGCTTCGACTATCGGAGAGCGCCTTTTAAATTAGGATGAGGCTATTCGTCGGTACGGTACCGACGGATAAATGGCTATTCGTCGGTACCGTACCGATGAATAAATGGCTATTTGTCGGTACCGTACCGATGAATAAATGGCTATTCGTCGGTACCACATCGGCGGTGCGAACAGTGAGGAGTTTTTTGGCGCCTTCCATAAATTTTGCGAGGAAAATCATCAACCATTTATAATTGATACTAATAATAAGAGACAGATTACTCTTCTTTGCCGGCACGGAAAAAAACGTTCAACGTCCAGCAACGGTAATCGTTCGAAACAGCGGTACAACTATCTAGGATGCGGTGCAAAAATTAGTTGTTTTAAGCCAGCCAATTCTAACACCGTCAAAATAACGGCCATTAATCTTGAGCATAACCACGAAATAAGTGCAGAAGCGAAATAGTATCTGTCGCTGCCCAAACTAACAACGATCATAGTGCAGAGAGCTATTCCACCACCAGCGAATCTTCGGTTTCTGTTGCTGCTCCATCTGACGAAAATGTCAGTGCAGAGAGTTTCACGAAGCTAAAATTTATGAGTAAAGTCATTTCACGAGGGCGACCTAAACTGCCAGCAAGACAACTTTGTTCCCTTAATCGCACCGTTGCCGACCGACAATCTGTGGAAAATCCCCCCGAAAAACGAAAACGAAAGAAAACACCTGCAAATGAAACTAAAGGCCCCACCACCCGAAAAAAGAAGCGTTCTTGATGATTCTTTTGACAGAGTAGTACATTTCAGTATTATGATGATTCATTTGACAGTGAAGTACTTCAGTATTATGATTATTTATTTGACAGAGTAGTACATTTCAGTATTATGTGAGAGTATTAAATACATAAATTAAATTTGGAGAATATTTCTTTACAACTCGTGTTGGGTTTTTTTCCATCTTTCACCCAATTTTTAGCTCTTAACTTCCACCAAAATATTATTAAGAAATCATATCTTTAATATAATTTACGTACTAAAATCAAAGTACGGTACCGACGAATAGCTATTTATTCATCGGTACGGTACCGACGAATAGCTATTTATTCATCGGTACGGTACCGACGAATAGCCATTTATCCGTCGGTACCGTACCGACGAATAGCCACTTCGTTTAAATTAAAGCTTCGTGCAAAAATGTTGGTTTTCCTTTGGAAATTAACGTATTGACGAATATTTTGGAACATTCGAATCGGGATGTATGTTTTTCAAAATTTCATAAGGATATGAAACGATAAAGTCAGGAGCTTGAGGGACAAGGCATATAAGTGCAGCTTTTGAAAAAATTGAGATACTAATTATTTCAAGTACAACTTTTCTAAATGCATATTCTGTGAAAAATTCGCTCTCAAATTCCAATTTTTAAGCATCAAAAAGTAGGTTTGAACTTGTTTCCCCGCCATACGAATCCGAGTAATTTCGAAACTTCAAACACGTATCTCTTAAAATAGCAAAAACTACACGTATGTGCTTAGTGCTCCAAGCCTTTGAATTAATGTTTCCTACACATATGCTCCTGGCATTGTCATGCACGTGGTGTTTTCCTTAGTTCATGTTTCTCTGGGTTATGGATTTGTTTCTTTACTTGAATCTTCTTAAATCTTATCTCCACCATAAATAACGTCAGCTGAAAACCCCCATTACAAACTAATCTATAAAAAAATTACCGGAGAACAATCCAATTAATCGAATTTAAAAAAAGTGAGGCATCAGGGGCATTTCGTTTCCCGGTGAAAATAAATGAGATATAAGAGAAAATTTGGCAAAGAGTAATGCAGTTTTCCTGCTTTTGGTTTGAATGGATTTGGATTGAAAAGAGTATTCACTAAAAAAATACCTAATTAGTCGGATCTAAAAGGGAAACAAAGCTAAGCTTAGTTGTTCCGTCAAAAAATTTGGCAACGAATGATGTAATTAGACTCACTCTCGAAAAAAGGCCATGCTTTTACTTTATTAGAAACGGTCCGAAAACGTACCTTATCAGTCGAAACTAAAAGATCAAGTTATGGCTGAACTTATCGTCAATTGTCTTGTAAAATAAATAAAATAAGGAAGAAAATTTGGCGAATTGCGGCACTATAGGGCTGATTATGATTAGAATGGTCCATTTCTTTTAACTTAATAGAAGTCATCCAAAAACTTTTCTGATGAGTCGAATCTAAAAGACCGACCAATCACTCCAACGACTTAACCAACCGAATCAGCTGAACGTGTTTTTCTTAGTAAAAATGAAACCTAAGAAAAAGGCAAAGTGCAATGTAGTTAGGCTATTGGTCAAAACTGTAATTGAGGGGTTTGACGGACAAGGCGCATAAGTGCAGTTTTTGAAAAAATTGAGTTATTGATTAATTCATGTAAAACTAGTCTGTATGCATATTCTATGAAAAATTCGCTCCCAAATTCGAAGTTTTAGGAATCGAGTGGCCAGTTTGAACTTTCTCTCCGCTTTGAGGATCCAAGTAACTTTAAAGCTTCAAACAAGTATGTCTCGAAATCTGCCGTTTACAGCAAGAACGCCGTAACTCCATTGCAAATTTTGTATTTTTTTTCCACATGTACTGTTCTAACACAAGACAATTTAAGTGTGGCAAGGCTTCATTTTTTTAAATTTTGAGTTCCTAATAGTATGCCAAAATCGACTCGAAAAAATGAAAAATGAACACAATTTGTTGGTTTTCTTGAGAAATAGTATTTTGTCAGAAAAAAATAAAAAAAATGTCGAATGGATATGCGGCGTTTTTACATTGGACGGCAGAAATAGCAAGAGCTGAACTTATGCGCCTTGTCCATCAATCCCCTCAATTAAAAAAAATTTCACGAAAGAACCTACCTAATTAGTCGAATCCAAAAACCACGAACCAGCCAAACGACAATAATACTCCACGAAAATAGAAAAACTGAAAAAATCCTCCGCGATAATCCGTCGAACAAATAAAACGGCACAGAAAGGATTTAATTTGGCACTGCACTCGCGATGGAATCTCCCGCGGGAAACTCGACGACGCGTAAACACGAATCGCGAATAAACACGGACGCGGAACGCGAGGTGGCCGAGCCGAAAGTCCAAACTTCGGGAAGGTACTGAAGCCAGCGATCGCGAGAAGTCCCGCGGACCCCCTGACTGCGCAGCCGGCCCCGCGACGCCCAGAAACGCATGCGAGCTCCCGCCATCCATCAAATCCGCAATTTGCGTGTGCCAGAATTTTTCACTTCGCCCACCGCCATCGTGGTTGTCCCTCGTCTCTCGTGCGGAGGCGAAGGGCTTCGCTCGCGGTGGCATTAAACCACTGCAAGGGCAGCCTTTAAAGCATTTTAATGCTTGTTTTTTCATCGAAACTTTTATTTCCGCGGATGACGTTAGACATTACTGGAAAAAAAACACATTGGATCTAGAGTCCAGACTCTTGAAAACATTGACAAGAAAAAGGACTCTTGATTCAATCAGATTTAAGCCTCTAACTCAGAGCCCTACAGCACTTTACGACTCCCAATAGCCACTGAAAATGAACTTCCCATAGATCATCAGGCAACCGGCCTGTGGTGGTCGTCCAAGCCGCTTTCTTCCGAATTTGCCCTCGTTAAGTCTGTTATCTTTCATTAGAGTAGATCAATACATGTTTTGAAATAATTCGGAGTCAAATTTTAGCAACAAAACGTGGTGGTATTCCCTTATATTTATGTTGAAAATCTGTGACTTCGTCAAAAATTAGTTCACTGGAAAAAAAAAACACATTGGATCTAGAGTCCAGACTCTTGAAAACATTGACAAGAAAAAGGACTCTTGATCAAATCAGATTTAAGCTTAAATCAAAAGGAAATCCGATCAAATGAAGAGGCTTGGTTCTTGATTCAAGCTTAAATCTGATCGAATCAAGAATATTTTTTCTTGTCGATGTTTTTAAGAGTCTGGACTATAGATCCAATGTGTTTTTTTTCCAGTGATGGTTAAAAACTTCGAACAATCAGGACCCGAAGTTTGTTGGGTTTTTTTGTTAGGGGGGGAGGGTGTCTTGAAATGCCTTGTGCCATTTTTTTTACGTGTTAAAGGATAGGGACCTACGTTACAAAAGGGGGACTTACTGTGCGTCAGGAGGGGGGCGGGGTCAAAAGTGCCGAAAAAGAGCGTCTCGTAATAGGTCAGTTGCACTATGCTTGAATCTCGTAAATCAGCTGAATATAAAAGGATCCGTCCGAACAGCAACTCTCAATATTCGATATTAACCGAGATATCGCGCTTTGAAAAATTCGGTTTATGACGTCATCCACCGCGGTAGTAACACTCTTGGTCCCTCCCATCTTGTTTAGTGACGCACATTTGCTCGTCACTCGAAATGAAACTCGGATGAATGATATTAGCGCCTGCAAGACAGTGGGAATACTTCACGCATTGCACCAAACAGTGCGGTTGGCTTGAACCGCATATTAGCGACTACAAGACTGCATGAATACTTCTCGCATTGCGCCAGCAGCAGTGCAGTCGGTCAGTTGATGTGGTACGCATATTAGCGCCTACAAGACTTCGAGTTCAGTGTGTGTTACGCACATTTGCACTGGTTACTCAACGTGAAACTCGGATAAAAGCAAGGGGTACTCTTTGGGTGAAAAACCCTAAACTCCTGATTCCTGTCTCGGCTAATATCGATTGTTTTCCTAACTCATTAATAGACGAAATACAGCTGAATCAATTCGAGAGAATTGCAGCTAAGCTCTCATCAGGTTTAGCAAAATCAAGCGTTGAACCAAATAAAAGTGTCGAAAAGAGGCTCTCCACTCCATAAATTCAGCGATAAATTTTTCAAAACTTCATTTCTCATATTAATATCTGACGTACCGGCACAGAATTTGACTTTCAAAGGTTTTACAAATAGTGCTAAAATCCAGGAACACAAATTGATCGACCCTTGAATCGTTTTCGTAACGTACTAGAGACCCACCTTAAATTAGAATCCCTGTCTAGTGGCCCATTGAGCCACTCAATGGAGGTTTCCAACAACACATTTCCCTGAAAAATCGCTCCTCTCAAAACCTGAGAGGCCAGAAGCACTTCCCACTGTCTTCCTAGAATACGCACGATACATCTACAGGGGTGTTCAGAAGTTGTCGGACACCTGTCTATGATTGCATTATTTTGCAACACTCGAAATGTTGGTAATACCTATGCTCAAAGGAAACTATTTTTTAACCACGCACTTTAAAATTTTTGAGGACTCCTCTTAAGAGGAAATCACGTATGTCAACCAGTGCGCCCATTCCATGTCCGTCAAAAGTTCCGGGATTCGGTCAGTGGCGTGGCGTGAATTGCGATATATCGATTGTTATGCCATTTAAACCTATGGTAAAGAATCGATTATTCAGGTGTTCGCTGCGTACACCCTGTTTATCGATCCTTTTCCATAGGTTTAAGTGGCATAAAAATCGATACATCGCAAAGCACGCCACGCCACTGGATTCGGTACTTTTTTGTTCCAATTTCTCCAACTCCATGACCGTCAAAAGTTCTGAGATTCCTTTCAGATTTGTTCGAAAGTTCCGGAAAATGGAAAAGAGACATCCAGGACATTCCGGGAATTTCAAAAGTTCCGGGAAAAATTCAGGAAAATCTCAAAAGTCCTGGAATTTAGAAAAATTTCCGGGAAACGGGAACAGTGATGTCAGCTTTCTATTTTCTAACGATTGCCCAAACCTTATCTTACAACCGTATTGGAAAAAGCATGAAATAACGACACTTTTGGTGTAAGTCGCAAATCTCCCCCCAAGTAGTGTTTCAAACTGGCGGCCCGAGTTTGAAGTTTACTACAGTTCCATTGGTTGCCATTGTAGAATGGTGATATCCAAAGACCTATAAAAAAAGAACCTTATCTCATGTTTGTTCCAACTTTAAATCACGAGATTAGAGTTGTTTTTTGCAACAGAAAAAGGAGAAAAAATCTAAATTACGGCCTTGTGACCCGTGTGCCCGAGAAAATTGCTAAGAGTCGAGAAAAAATTCCATTTGGCCCAACCTGGGCACCCAACGAAAAATATCCGCTGATTATTGAAATTGATAGACAGGGCGACAGGCAAAGAAGACATAGGGAGTGTGAAGCGGTTGAGATAGTTGAATTTTTTAGACTGAGAGAGAAAATGATGGACTAACTATAGGGTATCTCGTAGGTTGCCGTTTGTTCCCCTTTGTTCATTGCAACCACCCGCTACCACTAATATAGGATCCCTCCACATCCCTGCTGTCTTATTTGTCTATAGCTTTGTCTATCAATCTCAAAAATCGGCCCGCAAGTCTTTCTTTCAATTTGTCCAGAGGTTAAAAAATTGGACGGCGACTTTGGGATGACCGTGTGGTGCAGTAACCTATGAGGCGAGACCGAACAATGAATAATCGGATGCAAAAGCAAAACTCAGGAGTATCATGAGATCGCCATTTGCGGAAAATATCGCTCCACTTCGTATTCAAGAGCGCGGGAAAGACGGGGAAAAACGTATGTATTTATGAACGTTATAAATTCGTTTCGCGCAATTTTGTTTTTCTTATCTCTCCGCCGAGGGTGAAAGCAAAAGCTCCCGCAACTTTTGCCCGCGCCGCCGGTGGCGAAGCATGGATGATCGAGTATCGATATTTCCCCATCTGAAGCTATGGGAGAGAATCGATTATTCAAGTGTTCGTTGCGAACACCCTGTTTATCGATACTTTTCCATGGGTTTAAATGGCAGATCAATCGATATATCGCAGAGTACACCACGTCTCTGCGCCCCGCCTCTGTGGTTGACGCTTCCAACGCCTTTACGATGCAGCTTAGAATTTATGCGGGATCCAGTTACAAATTTCTTCTCCGCGGCTTCAATTGCTGTTAATCGATATTTGTCAGAGCCACGGCAATCTCACGGATAACTCAATTTTCTTGAATTTTTCATCTCTGATCGATAACCCTGCCGATGATTTAGATGCACTCTCATATAACCTCGGATGCGGGTGAATTATTACTGTGACTCTACTGCTATTCTCCTCTCGCTTTTTTCTCTCTGCGCCTCCCAATATGCCGGCTCTCCTTTTCTCTCACCCCCTTATCCTGTATTTCTCTTTTCTTTCAAGAGGCGCCGTTGGGGGAGGTAGGACTGCAGGGAACATTCCGTCCCTCTCCAAGTTGAAGCTGTATCTTATCGAAGGCAGTGTCGGCCAACTTTAGTGGACGCAGAGAGAATCGTCAAAAAAACTTTGTTTTTTTAAAGAAAAATTGCCTTGATTAGAAGAACAACTTTTGTCTCAACCTTTCCTTACAAGCGAGAGAAAATTGCGTCAAAAATTTTTCTTTATAGAGGAAATTATGTTTAATTTGCAAAAGTTACATTGACAAAGTTATACAATGCCTTTAAATTAAAAAAAAAAAAAAACCTCATTTGAATAAAAGAAAATTTCTTTCACTAAAATAGATGACTTTATGTAAGGTAAATTTTCCATTCAATAAATTGACCGCGTTGAGCAGAAAGGAACCGAGCCACATCAGTTATTGCCAAATTTAATTGGGCAATTTAATATCACACATGAAAACGGTTGTGCGGATTTTCGGGCAGATTTCTGTGAATTTTCTGCATAGTCGAAGAGGAGTCCGCACAAACGTTCTCTTGTAAAAAAAATAAATTGCCCAATTAAATTTAGCAATAGCGAATGTGACTTGGTTCCTTTCTGCTGAACGCAGTCCACATAAAAATTATCATTGAAGCAGCAATTCATTGTGGAGCAATTCATGTGTTCCTTTGAATATAATCTAAATCTTCTAACCGTTTCTAATGCCGAATCAGAGGTAATTAACATTCCATCTGAAGTGATTTTGAACCACTCGATTTTATTTTCCCGAGGATATCTGACAACCATTTGTTGTAAGGACTATTTACAGATGGGTTTTCGAATTTACATCACGGTTCCATTTATTGTTCGAAACTTCAGGCTGCTCAAATTCTGTTACTTGGGCTTCTGAAGAGTTGTTAAAAGGAAAAAACTATTCACAAACACTTATTCTTTAGTCGGTCGAGTAAATCAGCGCAAATGCCAGCAATTTTGCACTCTCTCGACGTTTTTTCTTCAATGAATGATTGGAAGAGAGTAGAAAGGAGCGAGTATTTTTCTACTTTCCTTGAGCTCTCTGAAGAGAGAATTAGATGCGGACTTAAATTAGTTATTTTTACTTTCTACGTCTTGTGTTTTTCTCTCTCCTAATTACTTTTCAGGCAGATATTCTTTTCGCCGAACGCAGCAAGCTTTTTACGACTGCTTATTGCGAGGATACCTGACGATTGGAACGCGTTTAACGGGGGTTTTTGTCAGACTCCGCAAAAGTTTGTTTCTTTTGAGTCTGCTCTCACGATGAATATTGCGTTTGACAGCGTTTCCTGGCATCGGAGAATTCCTGAACTTGTGTTGCCACTCTGCCACAAGAATTCACCAAAATGCATCCGTTCCATGTTGGAAAACTTGAATACTCTCCGACGAAACGCCAATGTTAAATCTCGCCTTAAAGTTTGAATAATTTATAAATTACGGTATTGATGCTGCTAATAACTGTGCAAAATACCAAATCGACGGTGTAAGTCGGCAATCACATAACTCGGTTTGCGACGTCGTAGACTTCCTGTCATACTTTATTTTTTAAACGAAAACTACTCGACGGCAATTCTTTAAAACTGCCGTGATTTTCCTTCTCTGTGCGAAGAAAATTCTGCAAAAACTTCAAGGAATGATGTCAATTTGTTCTCTTTTAAAAAATAACATAGTGGCGGAGATTTTCAGACACCGCAAACGAGATGTGTGATTGCGGTATACGCCGTCGAAATGTAACTTGTTTATAGAATCTTCCAACGAGGAAGAGGGGGTACTCAGGCCAATTCTTCTCATTTGATCAGAGTCTAAAAATCAAAATCGTCCATGCTGACCCAAAAAATTACACACTTAGCCGATGAAGAAAGTGAAATGAGCCACTAGACAAGGCGCGAATTTAAGAATTGCAGTTTTTGAACAACAAACTTCAAACCGCAATAACACCAATTTGGTCTGAAATACTTCGCGATTTTGCCCCAAAAATGTTTGCAGACATTTTCTCCATGCCGTGGTATTGATATGTGAATCTTGAGTTTTAGAAGACTTTAGAAGTCCTTTTTCTGCGGACGGTCATTTTGTCGCTCCTCTGACGTTAGGACATATCTCAATTCCCACGAGAAACTTGTTCAGAGTGTAATTCCATGCTTTCTGGGGCTCATGTGGAAATCTAGATACGCCCTTACGTTAGTGGAACAACGATGTAACACTTTTGCTTTAGGCTATCACTCAACTTCTTCTACTCGAAGCAAATTCGCACATAAATCATCACAAAAACTCTACAGCGACTGTGATGTTAAAACAATGAAATGTTGGCAAAAATCAGACGCGGCAATGACGTTACGACAATTTACACCTCCTTGGGCTTGAAATAAAATACACGCAATCTGAGAGCTCGGTAGAAATAAAACAGTACAGAGCTCAGCCGGAGGCAGGAAAAAAAGACCAACCTTCCCTTAATTACCATGTCTTCTCAACTTCATTCTGTCACGTTGCATCTTCTCTCCCTTGCTCTTTCTTTTTTCTTTGTTTCCCTTTCAGATGGCAAATCAAAAGAGGATAAAATGAGAAAAAGTCACGATTCTTTGGGTGTTTTACTTCCCTCCTGGAGAATAACGCCGCATAGACAATTAGGCATTGCTATATTGCTTCTAATGAAAGTTTTCTGGAAAACTTGTAAGTGGCTCTCGTTGTTTTTCCACGGAATTTCATCAGCCATTTCAAATAGTGTAACTGTAGCCTTAAAACTAAGCGCACCTTACTGTGAGGGCTTGGAATCCAAAGCGCCTTCAATTTGCCCACGTATGCAACACGGACATCACATGAGCACGAATAGTTGCATGAAGACGTTATACTCGCTGCAATCCTCTAATTCAGCCAAAGATTGTAGGGTTTGAAATCCGAAGCGCCCTCAATTTGCTCGCGTATGCAACATGGACATCCCATGAGCACGAATAGTTGCATGCAGGCGTTATATTCGCTCCTCTATAATCCTCCTATCCTCCTATAATCCTCTAATTCAGCCAATGATCGTATTAATAGTCAATAAATCTGCACGGGGGGAACACTTTTCACAAATTAGGATGTTGCCAATTTTATCCTGTAAAAAACAAACTTTCTGGTTAAATTGGTTTTCTACAGTTTTCGATGAGCAATGGTAATTGGGCTCTGACCTCCGAAATTTCATCCTTGTGGAAATTATGAGCGATAGCTTAGCAGAGCAACGTGAGACATTCGTATTGAGTTTCGCGTAGGCCAATCACCACTCCTCTTGCGTAAAAGCGTAACGGCGTTTTCTCATGAGCCTCGGAAAGCATAGACTTACTCGGATAATACAGCTCATCTCAAAAGCCAGTGAAGCCCTTACTTCTGCGGAGTGACGAAATAGCTCGCTTTCCCACCGATCATCAATTATTCTTGACCAAGGAGATGTGAGTCGAGCTCTCATTTTGACCGATGACGTTATCTACCTTGAAAGGGGTGAGTTTTTTTTAGAGCGATCAGTATCTGTATTCTCCAGTGAATCGGTGGAAAACGCTTGCTTATTAAGCTCACCATCTTTTAAGGGCCTCTTTTGAAGGCTGTTCTACTCGTCCTTGGGTTTTTTCTCTATTTATTAATTCATTAATGATGTCATTAAGTATGAAACTGCTCATATTATCGGTGGTCCGTCCGTGAGGTAGTTGGTGTAATCATTAGTAAGAAATTGAGACCATGTCGTCGTCCCTTTGAATAATTACTTCAGGGTGCGTATCTCCATTCTCACGTGAGCCCTGAAACTCATGGAGTTATATGGGCAATAGAGCCTAACTCAAGAAAGTAGTTACATCCTTACGACGAAGAAGCGAAGATGTGTGATCTTTTACGAGAAAAGAGACCTCACCCCACAAAAACTAGAAATTCGGGTATGAATGACCGAGTGAGGTAAATACAATTATTTTAGAGAGAAAAAGCCAGCGAGGAAAATTTAATTCAAGTCGGACTTACGACAGAGCAAGATTAGCAGTTCACACAAGTAATTGCTGGAAATAAGTATTTAAAAGTCTAATTTGATTTGGCCGGGGTACAAAATTGCCGGTTGTACCGATTTGCACTGCAGTTTATACCATCCACCTTCATTTTCCTCAAATCTTGAGATCGCGATTCTCTTTTCAGGAAACTAAAGGATTCTTTCACCGATTTTGACTAACAAATTCAACATAATTAAGGCGTGGTTTTTTTAAAGGAAAAATATCACATTCAATGATATTGAAACTCCACTCGAATGTGAAATTTTCTCTCTAAAAAAACCACGCCTTTAATGCGTTGAATTTGTTTGTCAAAATTTGTAAGTGAATTCTTTAGTCTCGTGACAGCAGAATTGCGATCTCAGCATTCGAGAAAAATAACGAGTGGCTAAAAAAATGGAACCGATCTATGCGATATATCGCACGTTGTTCTGATACAAAATATGGCGTCCATCGAATCACCTTAAACACTACCGCTTCCATTTTCCGGAAACTTCATTTTCAAGAGTACCGCTCTCCTCGGTAACACGGCAGTATCCGCAAGAGACTCAGTTTCAAACCCCGAGGTACTTTCAAGGGGGCTTCGACTCCCTTAAAAATGAGATATGGAGTCGGTAGCAACCTCCGAAAGTTCCGACACGTGTTGGGAAATGTATGCAAATCTGCAACGCCTGGACGGGTGCGGCGAGGAGCCGTGCAATCTCAACCCCGGTTAATAGCCTTTCGCGTATCGTTTCGCTGTGAGTAAAATCTCGCGGAGCCATCCATCTTTTCGAGAGCTCCGCCGCGTTCGGTATATCCGCTTTAATAATGAGATAGTCGTGAGGAATACCCACTGTTCCTAATGGTAACTCTTACTCACACATGTGTGCATCGAAAGTTCGGGGAACACTTGACCCTTCCGGGAAAAAAAGTTTTCAAATAATGATGCACTTTCCTTGTGCATTCGTTGTAACCGTGAACAATGTTTCAGTCTTAGCTGTGGGTTATATACTCCATGCTCGGAAGAGAAGAAGCGTATTTATGATTTTTATGAGAGGTCAGTCAATAACGCATATGAGCCGCTCCTTACAACGCATTTGTAAAGCAACTGTAGCCCTCGCTTCGATACGATTGAGATGGAATATAGCGACCTCCAGTTTTTCACACACACGCACAAAAAAAAGGGGGAAAAAAGAAAAAAATTCATACTCATGCATTTTACTCGGAGTTTTTCTGAGCAGAAAAGTTACTTTTCTCCACTTCACACACACCAAGTTTGAAGAGGTCTGCCTCGGAGAGTTATATGTTGGATGTTTAGACTGAATAAAACGAGAGGTCAAATCAACTTTATTTTGTGATAAAAAAATCACTATTTCTGGAAACTTTTGGAACCAACATAATGTGTTATTAGTTTTTCATGTGTACAGATGTTTTATGGGTGAGACAAAGATAATGGTTTCTTATTGCGAAATGTAGCCCAAATCTAATGAATTTCTGGACTGTAATATAACTCTACGCCCTCTTATATGAAATATGATATTATTTAAAAATATGAATTAAACCAATAGCAACTCATTATTCAGGACAGCAGCGACGGTTTTCCGGCGAAATTACATTATCCGATTTTTCAACCTAACTCAACAGAAATAGCTCCACTGAAAAGTGTTCCTCCCTTATATTGATTTTGAGTGATTTTCCCTGTTCTTTGATGTTTTAATTTAACGAGATGATATTGCACAATGATAATGAAAGTATTTGCGTGGTGGCAACTGGAAATAGGTCGCCACTCAATATTTTATCAATTTTTTTTTTTTTTTTTTTTTTTTTTTTCCATCTGACATTGAGCATGCGACGACTCGTAACGTCCTGACTTTTTAGTGCTCTAATATTTTAGCCTTGTTTTACCCTTTTATTTAATATTTTATTCTGTTAATGGAATTTCGAGGGAGCTATACAGACCGAAAATTTCCGTCACATACACACATACATTGACGCATTATAGGCACTTCGCTTCAACAATAATTGCTAAAAACAGCAGATAACTCGTTCACGCTTCACCTCGTTTCATTCTGCTAACCCTCGTCCACGTGTCGCGATTAAAATCTAAAAAAGGATAACTAGATTCGTAACTCCTGCTCGCAGTATGTTAAAGGCTCTCAGCTCCATTCAGTTCATTTCCAGTCCGAGATAATTGGACGCAATAGAGCAAGAACGGTTTGCGCACGTAGGAAGAGCACCGCAAATAGGTTGTTTCCCCTTCAATCCGTTCAAACAAATAACTCCGAAGGTTGAGTTTCCAAGAAACGCCCGGGTTCGCTTATGAAGGAGCACCAAGCTCCACGATCCCCCGTGTGTTTTGTTAAATATCGACTTCCGGTTCCGGTTTCCTGAGGAAATTGGCACGCTCCGACAGTCATCGGTGATTTATTTTTTCAGCATCAACCGGACAGGACTCAAAATCAGTGGCGAAGCATGAATGATCGACAATCGATATTTCCCCATTTGAAGCTATGGAGAAGAATCGATTATTAAGGTGTCCGTTGCGACCACACTGTTTATCGATCCTTTTCATGGGTTTAAATGGTAGATCGATCGATGTATCGCTAAGCACGACGTCACGCCTCCACTCACAATATCTCCAGGAGTTGAGATCCGTGTCGGCGAGGAGATCAGCGGAGAATTCCGTCGATTTCATAAAAGTTCCAGATCTTTTTTTCCACTCGACTGCGATTTTGTCGCTCTAATTTATCGCATCGCTCGCGGTCTCCTGGCGCGGAGTTTTGCTTGCGTTTGTTTCTCTCTGTTTTATGATTCTGTTTGTCTCCGGCGGGAAAATGAAAAATTCTTATCGATCCTGACGGGCCGGGGGCAAATTAACCTCAACTCGCACCGTGACGTTCGGACAACAATCTTGGGAGATCATAACGACGCTCCTCTGAACTAAGGGTGTTTCTCTAATTCCACACACAGTTAAAAATTTCCGTGTTTGATGTCACTCCGTGTTACTCTGTGTTGCTTTTTTTATGTCAGGTCAAACTAGAATACTTGGTTCTTCAACACGATTTTGTGTTAAATCGACCCAAACCGTGGACTACTCTTAGACATAGGATCATGAAGGAAGTGGCCTGCCGAACTAATGTACTCTTATTGTCCTCCTGTAATAGGTGAGCTGCGCTGGGGACAGAATCGTGTTTTGATGTTTGATTCTTACAGATCAGCTAAAAATAATAAGACCAATCCAAACAGCAACTCTCTACGTTCAATATTAACCGAGATATCGCCATTTGAAAAGTCAGGTTTTTGACATCATCCACCGCGGTAGTGACACTCTTGATTTCTTCCTCCTTGCTTTCATCCAAGTTTCACGTTGAGAAACCAATGCAAATGTGTGTAACACACACTGAACTCGAAGTCTTGTAGGCGCTAATATGCGTTTCACGCCAACTGACCGACTGCACTGCTTTTGGCGCAATGCGAACAGTATTCATGCTGTCTTGTAGGCGCTAATATGAGGATCACGCCGACCGCACCGTTTGGTGCCATACGTGAAGTATTCCCACAGTCTTGCAGGCGCATTTATCCGAGTTTCACGTTGAGTAACGAGCTAATGTGTGTCACTAATGAAAACAAGGTGGAAGAGACCATGAAAAATTCTTGTCGATCATGACGGACCGGGGGAGAATTAACCTCAACTCGCACCGTGACGTTCGGACAACAATCTTGGGAGATCATAACGTCGCTCCTCTGAACTAAGGATGTTTCTCTATTTTCACACACGGTTAAAAATGGCCGTGTTTGATGTCACTTTGCGCTACTCTGTGTTGTTTTTTTTATGTCAGGTTAACCTAAAGGACTTGGTTGCTCAACACGATTCATCATGAAAAAACACATCGGATGTAGAGTCCAGACTCTTGAAAACATTGACAAGAAAAAATACTCTTGATTTAATCGGATTTTTGCTTGAATCAAAACGAGATCCGCTTAAGTTAAGAGGCTTGGTTCTTGATTTAAGCTAGATTCTGATTGAATCAAGAGTACTTTTTCTTGTCGATGTTTTTAAGAGTCTGGACTTTTTTTTCCAGTGTTTTGTGTCAACCCAAACCGTAGGCTACTCTGAGACATCCGATCATGAAGGAAGTGTCCTGCTGAACTTATGTTCTCTTTTTTTCCTCCCTTAATTCAGAGATCGCGAATTGCGAATGGCTAGCGCATCAGAGTATCACTGATTTGATCTAGGTTCGATCCGGGAGGCTGGCAATTAATTTTTGACGAAGTCGCAGATTTTCAACATAAATATAAGGGAATACCACCGTTTTTTGCTGCTAAAATTTGACTCCGAATTATTTCAAAACATGCACACTGGAAAGAAAACACATTGGATCTAGAGTCCAGACTCTTAAAAACATCGACAAGAAAAAATACTCTTGATTCAATCTGATTTTTTCTTAAATCAAGAACCAAGCCTCTTAATTTAAGCGGATTTTCTTTTGATTTAAGCTTAAATCTGATTGAATCAAGAGTATTTTTTCTTGTCAATGTTTTCAAGAGTCTGGACTGTAGATCCAATGTGTTTTTTTTTTCCCAGTGTATTGATCTACTCTAATGAAAGATAACAGACTTAAGAAGGGCAAATTCGGAAGAGAGCGGCTTGGACGACCAGTAAAATATTGGCGGAATTGGAGAAAGAATTCCACAGGCCGGTTGCCATTGCCTGATGATCTATGAGAAGTTCATTTTCAGTGGCTATTGGGAGTCGTAAAGCGCTGTAGGGCTCTGAGTTAGAGGCTTGATTTATAAATGACGGATTTAACTGATTAGTCGATCGAAAAATTATCAAATCACTCTAGAACAGCGGTTCCTAACCGGTGGTCGCCGAAAATTTTTCGTCCGAAAAGTCAAATTAAAAAACGCTTAAGACCAAACAAAAATATATCAATTTCGTTGGTTTTGTACGGCCTCCTCTCTCAGCGAAAAGGTGGTCTATGGCCAGAAAAGGTTAAGAACCGCTGCTCTAGAAAGCACTGTAGATCCATATTAAGGAACAACCAGGAATACAGCCCTCGGATATAATCATCGCAGCATCGAGTTATGCATTTTCTGCCATATTGCCCTCGCCACTCTATTTTAACTCCAGCTATGCCAAAATTTACTAGTCAGCTGATCAAAATTTGTTAGAGGTTCATATGCACGACTAAAGCAAGCTGACTGCGGCCTCAGTCGATGCGATGCTTCATAATTCGCATCTTAGTTCCTATGATAGAATCACCTGGCGATGCAATGTTCATTAATGCACTGAATGAAACTTACGTAAGCATGTTACTACACAGACAGCATGTTATGTTTAGAGTCGGGTGGGTGACAGGGCTATTCGGCGGACGCCACAAATAACACCGAAGTTGGAGGACACGACACAATTCTTTATTCAAAGGGAGGAAAAACGGTGACGGTTGACAAGGGACATACAAGGTCGGTGAACAGTACGGTAGACGAGAGACAACGACAAGATGGCGGATGCTATGTACAGTGTAGCCAAATCTACATTCACAACATCCTCTCCCCGCTAGGGTAGAAAAAAAAAAAAATTTTTTTACATGTTTAGTCAACAAGAGAATTTCAAAGAATTTACAAATTTTGACAATTATTTTAAATGTAGTTAACAAATAGAATTTCAAGGAATTTATAAATTTTTGACAATTGTTTTAAATGTAAGGTCAACAAGAGAATTTCGAGGAATTAACAAATTCTGACAATTAAAGATCTAAGCGGTCACGCTGTTTCCGGATTCTGCCAGAACGTCGCACTTCTGGGTGCAAGGTTGTTGAACTGGGAACAGATGTAACCGGTCTGTTTTGACAAGACTGCTTTGGGGCACTGGTTTTGGATGATGCCAAATTTGGCTGCAGATGACGCAAAGGACTAGTCACCACATACCGGCGACAACTCTCCTTGTTCACCCAAGAATTTTCAAGTTTAGATGACTCAAGAACTGGTGCCTTATTCTGAAGCGAATCCATTGACAAAGAAGTTACTTTTAACTGATTTACATGTACTAATTTAGTGTTACCATCTAAATTTACTAAATAGGTTGTTGGGCTTACATTTCTAATTATTTTACCTATTTTTGTTTCATGGTTTTTGCTAAATTTTACTAAGACTTTGCAATCAGGTTCCAACTTAACTAATTTTCTAAATGTTTGTCCTTGTGGTTTACATAACGAGAGCGGAATTTGAGGTTTATAATTAAAAATTAATTCAGCTGGGGTTTTTCCTTTTACTGTGGTTGGAGTGTTTCGGTAGTGAAGCAAAAATTCTGATAAAATATTTGTTAAGGAGTATGATTTTTCAACATTTTTAGCGTCCATAATACCTTTCTTTAAAGCACTTTTGATGGTACGTACTGCTCTCTCTGCAGTACCATTGCTTTTCGGATGATACGGTGGCGATTTCGACACCAAAATATTGTTGGCTGTACAGAAGTCTAAAAATTCTGCCGAATCAAACGGCGGGCCATTATCACTTACTATTTCTTTGAGAAGCCCAAAAGTACAAATGTGTGAACTTAACTTAGCTATAACACTTTCAGCAGAAGTAGACTTAACTTGGCAGACATCTAACCAATTTGAATAAGTATCAACTAAGAGAAAGAATGTATTATTATCGAAATAAAAATGATCCACATGGACTCTCTCCCAAGGAGAACTTGTGACGGGCCAGGACACAGATTCACAAGACAAAGGTTTAAAATTTAGTGCTTGGCATGCTTCACAAGATTTGCTAATGCTTTCTATATCTGAGTTTAGGCTTGGCCACCAAACATTTTGCCTTGCCAATAACTTCATCCTAACTATTCCTGGATGCGATTTGTGAAGTAAATTTAAAACGATTTTCTGTAATTTACTGGGGATGACAGCGCGATCACCAAACAAAATGACTTCTTCCTCTAAGGACAAAAATTCCTTAATTTTGAAGAATGGTACAAGATTTTTATCTTCAATAGAGTTAGGCCAACCAATCAACACAAAATTATGCACTTGGCTTAGAAGGGGATCTTCCTGAGTTGCTGTGGCTACAACAGAGCTTGTAACAGGTAAATCAGGCATGATTTCAATGTAAGAATTGATGACTTTTACTTGCTCTTGTTCCAGTGGCAATCTAGAAAGAGCATCAGGGGCGGCTAATAAGGTTGCCTTTCTANATTTTTTTTGAAAATTGGATGAATCCTAGCGTGACGGTGAAATGGTTAATGAAGCGTGAGTAATTGGGGTACGGGTATCGGCCGCGTTGGGACCCAAGGCCCATTGTTCTTCGTGACGCCGACGCAGTGATCAGGAGCGTGGGGACGAGAGGGCTTAGTGGACTCCTGTATGAGCCACGTTTAGCAAATGGTCTAATGAGTCTCGAGGCTCATCACAGATTGCACTTACCACTATCCTGGTGGCCCCGGCTATCAGAGCAAGGAGTACCAACTTTTGAAAAGGATAACAGTGTTGTGGAGATATGTCAAAGCAACGTTGTGAACAAAACGGAGTGAGTGAAATTCTCATTCAAGGAGTGCCGAACTGGTCAGCCATCCTCGAATCAGTTCGCTTGCTTCCGCTTATATATGCATATTTTAAATCAGCGCGCCCCATTCTAAGGTTTTTTTAAAAAAAACCAAGAAACGTAGACTCTTGGTATTCATTACACATAAACTAGCGAGCCCCAGAATGAGAAACAAATTTTAATCATTATTATTGACGGATTAGTAAACTTTTTACACGCTTTGGAAAATCTCAGAAGTTCGCGGTAGTCACTTTTCGGTAAGGAACTAGGGGACTCGGTTATTGTATCGAGGGGGGGTCGAAACGATCGCAAAGGCGGTATACTACGTATACGCGCCAAAAGCAAAAATTAATTAATTTAAATGTAAGTCGAACTGAATAATTTTGCGAATAAATCCTCGTAGGGGCTAGGAATGATTCATGCCACTGAAAAAAAGCAACAAAAAAGACCGTATGTTGGAGTTTGTGTAAAAAAGTCCGATAAATTTCAATTTCTCCAAATCTAAAAATTTGCAGCCATTCTCAAAGTGCATTGTCGAAGTGCTTATTAGGTATGAATTTCACTCAAAGCTCGATAAAATAATTTCATTTCTTAGTCTATGTTATATACTTTAATCAAATTATAAACCACATGAGCCTCTCTGAAGAGAGAAGCTGTTTAAATAACGTCCATGAGTGAGATCTTCGGGTATATCCGGGGTATCCGGGTATATATCGAGTGTATCAGATATATTTATAAATTGAAAACGCCGGGATGCAACTAATCGCTCTTGTTGCATATCAACGGGGAAACTGCACAATGCGTATCCCGGTTGCGATTTTTCGAAATCTCCGCTACTATTTTAATGTTTAAGGGAGACAAAACCAAAATCTTGGCTTAAAGCCTTCACAGAATATTCTTTTAAAGAGATGAAAGCTCACTGAAATGTTCAAAAAATGTTCAATAGTTTTTCGTTTAAAAGAAATAGTATGACAAACAGGGCCGGATTAAGGTGGTGGTCACATGGGCCGCGGCCCATGGCGGCAAAATTTAGGGGGCGGCAAATTTTGGAATCTTTTTGAATGTAGGTATCAAAAAATGAGAGAAAACAATTGGATTCAGAAAATAAATTACGAACGAGAGAAGGCGACAAAATCTCTCATTTCCTTAGAGAAAAAGTACAGCAATTTCTACTTTTGTCGTCTTTCGGTGATACAAGAGACAACACCTTCAATTAGTCGAGTTATGAGAGAAACCAAAGACGCAATTTAACCTGGAACGGAGCGGCGCGGCGGTCGGCATGAGACACATAGCGCCTACAAGACTGCATGAATACTTCACGCATTGCACCAACACAGTGCGGCCGGCGCGGCGGTGGAAGTTAAAAGTTTTAACCACATTTATATTTGTTCTTTCATAATTTTTTCGTTCTTTTTTATAAGTGGAAGGCCTTGTCCAAACAGGGATGGGGTTACGGAACTGAAATTTTGTTAGTGTCGACAGGGTTTTTACAAAAAAATGTGCCCAACATGATTAAACGCGACTTATACACCTCTCCCCCACCGGCACATTCACTTGATGGTTTTTATAGATCGTATTCGACAGATCACACAGGTGAGATGATATTGATATCGATTGGTTCAACATGTAACCAAAGCCTCAAAAGTCAATTTAGAAATCTGAGGTAACGGGTCTTATGTGATCGAATTTTTATTCTCTCCAGTACCAAATGGCAATGAAAAGTGAAATTGTCAGGAATTTTCTCATATTTAGCTCCTCCAAATTAAACCCTAAAATTTTTGTTTGAGGTTATGTTCTATTGTTTTGAACCAAACGATACATCGAACCACTGTCGAATACGATCTAATGATGTTTCAAAACAAATGAGAAGGGGGCGGAAAAATACAGGCGGCCCATGAGCGGCATGTAGGTAAATCCGGCCCTGATGACAGAGACTCTGCATCGCTGCAGACCGAGGTACACATTTATGCAGTTTCACCATTGAAATGCGTGTTGCATATGCAAGCAAGTTGAAGGCGCGTCATCTTTCATCCCCTCGAATCGACTCAACGGTTCTGAAACCACAGAAAAAGCATTCTGCCTCTATTCGTGGTACCTCTATGCATTAACCAAGAAGCAAGATTGGCAAGTTCCGCGAATTTGAAGGGTGAAGCTGAATAACTTTGCAACAGCTCGATCGAACAGTATCAACCGATGTTGGTTCACCACAATACCGATACGTCTGCATCTGAACACACCGTCACAGAGACGCCGCCGAAATTTAGTCAGACATCTTCCCCCGACACCGTCCAACTCGTCTCCCCCAACATAAGAACGTAACTACACTTCGTCTTGAACCCTGTCATCCATATAACTCAATGTTATCCCGGGGTCATCTCCGAGTGCAGTTACGCCCTTTTGCCAGCCGGGCGACGCATTGTAGGTGACTGGAACCGAGACGCTAATGAGGGCTTGCACTTGGCACGAGGCACGGAGGACAGGCTTTGCTGACTTAGGTAATGACATGTCGTCATCTTATCGATCAAAGGCGCTTTGTCGATAGGCCATATTGAATCGATACGGCGGGCAGGCGGGAGGGGGGGCGGGGCAATTAATTGGCTGTGTAACGTGCCTCTGCCGACTGATTAAACGTGCAACGTGAAGGGCTTGAACGATACCAATTAAAGCTTTCGGGAGGGGCGATCCCGGCCTTTGAATCGGCAAGAACTGGAAATTAGGGCGATGACAGACCGAGTTGATTATTGGCATAGTTTGTCGAAGGGTTTGCCTCGCCGGCGAATTCATTAGTTTAATGGGAAAAGTTTTGGATTTTTCAGATGGAACTTCGATTTTGCGGTCGTAGGGGGTTTAAATGAATTTGGATTAGAGTGAATTTTAATCCGTAAATAAATCCAAGAGGGGAGAGGATGGGAAAAGCGTAGACCTTCCTCCTGCTCGCCCGATAAAAGGAAAAGAGAGAACGGAGGATAGAAGAAGGAAGATTGTTTATATGAGGAGCTTGGAGGACAAGGCGCATAAGTACAGTTTTTGCTATCTCAAAAAATAAGTGTTCGAAGTTTCGAAATCACATGGATGGATCCTTATAAAAGAAAGAAAGTTCAAATTGACTAATTGATGCTTAAAAATTGAAATTGGGGAGAAAATTTTTCACAAAATATGCATTAAGACTGGTTTTAATCGCAATCTTTAATATCTCAATTTTTTCAAAAACCGCACTTGTGCACCTTGTCCTCCAAGCCCCTCATATTTGGTAATTGCAGCGCTGGGTCAGAAAGGGTTTTTCTTGGGTATGGAGTCTCAGAATCCACGTTAACTTTTCGTGAACTGTCATTACAGCATATTTATGAAGTTCGTTAGAACTTTTACTGAATTTCCTTCGTAATTTTACAATGCTGAAACGAAAAATTTCAAAAAATTCACCAAATAGTTTACTCTCTAAAATATAAATTAGCAGCGGGGATTCTGGAACACCGCAACTAAGAAAAAACTTTTCTGCGCCCAATACGAGGCCTCAATTATTCATGATAAAACTGACTCAAACTGCATATTAAATACCTTAAAATTTCGAAAATTTTCTAAGGGAAGCCCCCCCCCATAACCCCCTCCCACCCCCTTCGAAGCGTTTGGATCTGCCTATGTTTTAAGCCGATAAAACGGAGCCGTGTTCCCGACAGTCAAACGACAATCTTAATATTTGTTTGGACATAGAGCTCCATGGGAACACTTTAGGTCCAGAAAAATGGCGGTGACTTTGGGATGCGAGGGGGTTGTTACCAACCTTTGACGATTATTGCCTGCTGCACTTGTCGCCAACCTCGCAATGTCAGAGGTCTCGAATGTGATGCATGAAATTGGTCATAAAACTGAGTTTATACTTTCAACTACATAAAATCGTCAAATGACGTGCTGTGCGATATTTGACGACAAAAACTTTCAGACTTTGAAGGGGAATTCAACACACTGAGATAATACTACATCGTGAAGGGCACTAAAATCAATCAATTCAGTAGTCTTTTTGATACAAGCAGACTTATTTATTTTAACTGACAGAAATTTTAAACTGAAAAAATGAGTCGAGTTTAAAGTTGCGTACTGTTTTGTCTATGCTCTACGTATAATTTTGTTTAGAAATTATGTATACTAACTCTTAAGTTTTTATCACGTCGAACTAGTCTATTGCCACTGTCATTCAAAATTATTAATTTTAGAGTATTTTCGAACAAAGCAAAGTTTTACGTGACAGATCATGTGGCGCTGATGTTGACCGGTGATGCCTCATGGCGAACAGGATAGGGTTTAACCGCGGGGCTCCCCTCAGGGCTTGTGCCTTATTCAATTTGGCCTCCGGCGATGATTTCCCTCGGGCCATTCCCAGCTATTTCACGCGTTGCATTATACATTTTAATACTGTGGGTTTTTATCAAATTCTCGCTGCGGTTATTTTTGGGTTCATCTTCGGTGTCAAAATGAGGAACTGACGGTGTGCTCACTCTGAAATTGATATTTTTAACCCGAATTCAACTTGAGGCAAATCATATGAAGAGAAAAAGAAATAAATTATTTTTCCGAAACAATGAAGACGTGGCAATGGTCTGAGACATGTGACAAAGGAGAAAACACGGGTGATCGAAGCCAAAACATAGCCCTGTCAAATAGGAGGGAAGTTTCGGACTTCTAAGAACATCATTTCGACCGAAAAAACTGGAAAAGAAATAGTACGAGGAACAAAAGCTAAAAATCTACAAAAAGTTCATCCGGTTGAAATAGGGTTTTAGTATCCTAGTATGTCTCGCATCCTGAGTTCGTGTATTTGAAATCGTCACCGGAGAAAGGTAGGTTGGTCCACAAAAATGTTTTAACTATTGATGCAAAAGCATAGAGAGGCATTACCCAACAATTTGACAGAAAAATCTCCAAAAATGTCAAATAAAACCGGAATTATGGTGGTTATAAGTCATTGGCAATATAAAGTAGTTCCATGAATTTAAAATCCCAATCTAGCATATCCAGCACACACATTTTCAGGATTATGATGAAATTTTACGCTGTAGTATATCAGCATGAAAAAGGACTGAACCGCTCGTAACATTTTTAGGGAGTTTTAAATTAAAATCTTAAGATCCAATTTTTCAAATCTGACTACACAAAAATAGCTCCACAAAAGTTTGTGAACTGAGGCACCTTTTCCCTTTGGCGATCACGTGGCATCGATCGCTTAGTTTGTGTATGTTTTTTTTTTTTTTTTTAAGTCATTTCTCTTAAAATCCACGCAGTGGCTACTTTTTCCGTAATCCGTTATATGGTAAAATTAAGAGGATTCTTTTTAAACTGAGCGAAGTCCAACAGTACCGCTAAAATTGTGTAACTGGTTTTGCGATGCCTCTTCTCTTCGGCACCAAAATTTTTGCGAAGATCCTACGCTGTCGTGCTGAGGAAAAGCCCCGTATGAACATTCGACAGTTGCCAAATTTCCCTCGACAAATCATGTATTTTTGATAACATTCGTGCATATTTTTCCTTGAAATTTTCAGATATTTTAGATTAAATTGCGTACAAAATTGTCTGGAATTTTCGGGAAATAATATCCGCAATTTTCACAGTAAATTCGGTTTTTATCGGGAGAGACTTGGCAACGTCTGAAGGCTCATACGGCGTTCTTCCTTAACACGGCAGTACGGAGATTATGATTTGAAACCCACGCAATAATCATTGTAACGTCCCGTGTTACGTAAGACGATCGGAAAAATATAATTTTAGCATGCCGAGAATTATGTTTTCAATTTTAAGAAAAAATAAGTTGACGAGTTCTGAAACGGTCGGTTCTCTCCATTCTGTTTTCGCTTTCAAGAGCCGTGAGCTTAAGCCGGGAGATTTTTCGTTTAATAGCATGTAGAGAGGCTTTCAATAAGGTGTTGGAGATTAAAGAGAAGAGGGCGTCAGACAGAGGAGCCAAAAGGAGCGTTCACGAGGGGAGCCTTTCATTTTGTCAATCACCATCCAATCAAGTGCTTAATCACCGGCTCTTAGACTGCCGTGCTAAGGAAGAACGCCGTATGAACACTCGAGAGTTGCCAAATTTACCTCGGTGAAATATGTATTTTTGACGACATACATGAACATTTTTCTATGAAATTTTCAGATATTACAGATTATATTGCGAACGAAACTGTCTTAAAATTTTGGTAAAAAATATTCATGATTTTCCCTATAAATTTGGTTTTTATCGAAGGAAATTTGGCATCGTCTGAAGGTTCATACGGCGTTTTTCCTTAGCACCGCAGTAGAGGCTCCCAAATCCCTGCCAACCGGCGGGGAATCGTGGAGCTGCCCCATTTTATTTTGATCTGCGCTCATTTCGAGGGTCCAATCGGGGGTGTTAAGCGACATTTTTGTAATTTCGAGAGAGGCAGGCTAGAGGTTGGAAAAAGGTATGGAACCTTACACTGGTAAAAAAAACCTCTTTGACCAATGCCGCGGTGCATTGACTTAAGAGTGCAGTTTCTTGTCGCCGGATTTAAGAGTCTTGAACTCTTGTTTCAAGCGGATTTTGCATTGATTCAAGCGGATTTTGCATTGAAACAAGAGTCCAGACTCTTAAATCCGGCGACAAGAAACTGCACTCTTGAACCAAGAGGTTTTTTCACCAGTGTATGGCTTGAAAGAAGTTTAAAGTAGTATCTTTGACCCTCTATGGCATCAATTTTTGGATCTCAGATTCTAGGGGACTCTATTCTATTTTGTACTAAGAAATGGAGTACCAATTTTTTTTTTTCAAAATCAAGTTATGAGGGGTTCAATTTTTCAAAAAAAGAAAAAACTAATGGGATTTTGCAAACTCATGGTACAGGGGAAAGATTCAATTTTTTAAAAACCCGAAAATACGTTGTTACGAGTTCGTAACGCTATGCCATATAGAGTTAAACCAGTAGTATCTTAAAGTAGCATCCGGGCCTTTTTCCACCGATTCAACAATGCTTACAAGTTAAAAGGCCACTGTTGATTACCGCTTTTTCAATGTTAACAACTTCAAAAACACAGTCGCCCCTCGATAATTCGAAATTCAAGGGGGAGAGGAATTAGTTCGAATTATGGAGGTTTATTGGTATTTGAATGGAGTTTTTAGCGGCTCTGGTGCTTGCACTAGAGCTGCTATTCCGGACGGTCCCAGCTGGGGAGTATCATTGGACCATGTTACATTGGAGAGACCGCGCGTTGGTTAATGGGAATCGGCGCCATTTTCGGCTATGTTCCTTGTCATGACTTTATTTTATTGCATATTGTTTTATTGTTAGCCAATGCTATGTTGTGTAGTGTATTTTTGGAATCATGGTGATACAGTCAATAATTCAAAACTTGTCTGTGCTTTAATCTCGTGATGGAAAAAATGTACTTTACGTTCAAAATTTGAAAATTTGAATTTTAAAGTTTTCGCGGTTAAGGAAGCTCCAACCACTGGGTTGGAGCTTCCTAGTCTTATTACTCGATATCAGCTGATAGCAAACAAAGGTTACCAAGGAAACCGTAAACGTCTAATGCCGTCTGCCCACGTAGCAAATGGGAGGCGAAAATGGAAGTCATCAGTGCATCGTTGAGTGTTGACGCCCGATCCCATTTTCAGACATGTTCACACGTTTTGCTTGCAAAGAAAAAAGGCGGCAAATCAATTTTTATTATTGGACCAATAAGTGTTCTCCGATTTGAGTTTGTAAAATTCGTGGTTTCTAGGTTAGGTTTTTGGCTGTGTGATAAATGATATTATGCCGTCTTTGATTTTGTTAAAATGACTCGATATATGTTATTTGATAAACGATTGGAGTTTTGATAAAGTAAGTTGATTTGAATTAAAAATTGTGTCCTTAAAAAATGGATGATGAGGTGATTTGGTTAACATGGGCATTTGTGGTACTTGCGGCGTATTGGGAGTTTGTATGGAAACGACGTGGCAGTAGTCCACACTTTTTACAAGAAACTATTTTGTACAAAGTTCTGTACAAATTTTACACTATTTATACAGTAATATAATACAAAAAAATTATGTACTTTATCACAACTCACATAGCTTCAAAACAAGATAGAAAATGATGGATGCTCAGCCCCGACACATCGATGATCGCGAAATTTGCGCGGCCCGCGCAATTTTCACGTTCAACACTCACCGATGCACTGATGACTTCCATTTTCGCCTCCCATTTGCTACGTGGGCAGACGGCACACAACTACCGTGGCCATCGGGGCGATTATTGAAATGACATCGACTCTATGTCGCCGCTTACGACAAGACATATAGCCCTATCTTAACCGTGTAATATATCGCAATTCGATATTCAAAACCATTACCTACAATTTCAGATATAAAAATGCAAATTTTTTGCAGCCTCGCTAAACGACTTATCAACCATGCATTCCAAAGTGAAAATATACAATCTAATAAATACAAAATAACCAAATATCTAAAAAGACAAAATTTCAGTTACAGTCAGTTTCAGTCTTATTGTTGCACAAACTAGTTATTTGACAAAAAAAGAAGATGATCACTCAATTGAAAGAAATTGGCGCCCAATCACAACGACAAGTTTAAAAAAATACTCTGGGAGAAATTTTTTAGGATGCGGACCTCCAAAGAGCCTTCAAAATTAAAAGTATACAACAAGTGATAGTGCCATGCATTCTGCATATCAAGGGCCAATACACATTTATACACCGGCTACGTAAATCTGCTAAGTTACAAAACATGAATCGACAGTTGTCGGATTGTACATCAGTGACAAAATGTGTCTAGGCCCTCATTCTTGACTACAATTACTGTCGCCAGAGCCGCTCTCCGACGCGAATGCGTTGGAGCTTCCTGCTTGTTTTTTTTATTAGAGAGTCTGTATCGAAAAATTTCGAATTAAAGTGGTTCGAATCGTGGAGGGAAATAAGGAAGTTTTTTTAAAGTACAGACGGAATTTTTGAACGAACTATTTGGAATTATAGAGGAAGATGACGGCCTCTATACGAAGTACAGAGGGACTTCGAATTACAGAGGGGGTGGAACGCCATTTTCGAATTAAAGAGGGATCTAACTGCATGCCTAAAAAATTTCGAATTACCGAGGGAATCAAAATACATTGATTTATTTTAAGACATTTTTTCACGGGACATGCCCTTTACTTTGAATTATCGAGGTTTTCGAATTAAAAAGGTTCAAATTATCGAGGGGCGACTTAGAGTGAGAGGAAAATCGTGGAGAGAAATCCGACTTTCCTATATATTTGTCAAAAGAAGAATTTACTTCAGAAGATCGGTGTGGCCTGCGCTGATTTTGGTTCATTCGTTAACTAAAGTATTGATTTACTAATATTCTGAGTACTTATTTGCTCTCTCATAAATTGATGTCAACTTTTTTCACGAGTTTTATGTATATTTTGCTTGAATTTTTAATTAGAAAAATTATCGTGGAATAGAGCCCTAACCTTGTCCAGTGGTCCATTAAGAATGAAAACAGCTGAAGAACGAGTGAAAGACCAAGTTTTTCTTCATTTTAGTGGCTATGCAATTTTCACAACACGAAGGCTGAGAAAATTTTACCGCACAGTTTGTGAGGAGAAAATCCTCATATTTTTCGATAAATTTCGCACAAATGGACATTTTCACTCACCAAGAAGGGTTAGACAGAACCTTTTTGTCTATCGCTCTTTGCATAATTCTATTCTAAATTAGTTTTTTAAATCGCAAACTTATCGTTCTTAAAGAGGCTTCATTGCTTCGCCAACCCTTGAAAACACAGCCCCCGCTACTTTACTATAAGTTATAGAAAAAAACGTTTGAGCCTTCTAACGTTGCAACATTCCTCCTAATAGAATACTAATTTTCTGGACAACTTATCAGTATTTTTCTGCGGAAGTTTCAGTGAATTTTGTACGCAATTTGACCTAGCGCATCTTAAAATGTGAAGAAACCAAGGTCAGTAGATTTACAAAAATTAAACTTTTCATTAAATAAAATTTGACAACACTCAGATGCTTTTACGGCAGTACCTTATATTCACTTGTTTATGCTTGCTCGGCCGTTGACTGAGGGGGCCGCACAGTGGACCAAGTCAATGGGAGAAGTCGAACATGAAAGTTTTGACTAAAACTGCAAATTCCGATGTTTGTATCGTCACATTATACACTTTAAGGAGTGCTTTCGGAAGAGAATTTCACGAGAAAACCAATGAAACCACTCTTAGAACCTCAAATTTTTGCATTAACGGAATTATAAACGTTCGAAGTTTCCAAATTGTGTCCGACTTTTCCTATTGACTCGGTCCACTGTGGGTCGGTTCGACTTACGCGTCCCCCACTACTTCCCTATCTCAAATATGTGTTTTCAAAATGATGGATTAAGATCGCTGAAAGATTAAACGAGCACGTCGAACTAAACCAAATTCCCTCTCAGCAAACCGCACACCACGGGTGAAATTCCTCCCGCACCGCCGTGAAAGTATTGGGATATTCGCATGGAGGTTTACGCAATGCTTAGTCCTTCGTTGACTCTAGATGATAATCAATCCGATGACTTGTTTTCATTTTTGTGAAGTTGAGAATTTAGGAATAGTATTTTCATAATTTTAAACTCCGCTTTGTAAATATTCGTAATGCATGTGTCGCAGGCAATAAACAATCGCCGGCAATTTGCAAGCAGTTCACATCTTGTTTCAATAACTCGCAATGGTGCGCATCGACATAATAAAATTTTTGAGGATTATGATCTTCAAAGCATCAGCTCGCCTTGACTCAGCCATGACTTTCGCCCTTAAGAACAATAATTAGTTGATATGCACAATTTTAGCAATACTGCCAAGGGTGCAGCTGGTGGGCATTCATATAAACTGCTCATTTGCTTAAAATTGGAAGAAAATCAAAATTTGAAGTAAAATGATATTCTTACAGTAGCATCTAATAATACTGTCGTCAACCTATGACCTATACTACCGTGCTAAGGAAGAACACCATTGAAACGTTCAAGAGTTGCCAAATTTTTTTCAGTAAAATGTTTATTTTTGAGGAAAGTTATGAATATTTTCCCTTGAAATTTTCAGGATCTTTAGGTAATATTATGAACAATATTATATGAAAAATTGGAAGAAAAATACTCATAAGCTCATCAGGAAATTCGTATTATATCAATCGAAATTCGGCAACGCCTGGAGGTTCATACAGCGTTTTTCCTTAGCACGGCAGTGTTAAACTTAAAACTATAAAGTTATAAACAATTTTCTGGTGGCACTTTGATTTATTTTTCAATAAAATATGTCATTGTTACTAAAACTTGGCAGACCTTGCATCAACGTTGGATTTTAATCACAATACAAATAATATCTATGCTATATCCAACTATTTATGATCGAATACGCGTTCCACCAAAGATACTCCGTTGAATAAATGACGCGCTAATTTCCGACGAAATGCAAATATCGGTTTAGGCTTAGCTCAGGAAATAAATGAAGCTGTTGGTTGTCAAAGGCAGGCCGGTGGAAGCGCGCGTCGGGGTTGCGCCAGGAAAAATTGCGGACTCCTCTCCCTCATCTATTATGCATTGTGACTCATGTTGAAACTACGTGAGAGGTAGTGGAAGTGAGCGCTGGCTATTTTTTATGATCATAGCGTGTTGCATTAACCCAGACTTCAAAAACTGGAACTCCGCGATTAAATTTCCGGGTGCGCCCGAAGTTATGTTCTACCTCCCCTCGCCCTCTCCTCGCACCCCTAACACCTTTAGGTAGCTGAAAAATGATCGTGAATATCTAGTTTGCCGATTGTACTTTCTTCCTTTGAACGGATGCTAACCACTGATGGTGGAAGTTGGAAACCACGTATCTCGATTTTCGACGTTGCAGATTTATCAGCAGGTTTTAGTTTATCAAAGAAAAACCAATGAAAGGCAGTCTTGGGATTTCAACTAGTTTTATTTTTACCCTGGGCACCATGGCCGGATTTACCTACTTGCCGCCCTCTTCTCGTTCATTTTGAAACATCAATAAAAACCATCAAGTGAACGTGCCGGAGGGAGATGGGTGTATAAGACGCGTTCACTCGTGTTGGACACATTTTTTGCGTAAGCCCTACTATCAACACCACTAGCAAAAGTTCACGGAACTTCGCGCGAAAGTTCAGTTCCGTAAACCTATCTCTGTGGGGACAAGGCCTTTCATTTGTAAGAAATGATGAACTAAAAAATTAAGAAAGAACAAACATAAATGTGGTTTAATAATTTTAACTTCCACCGTCGTACCGCGCTGACCACACTGTGTTTGGCGCAATACGTGAAGTATTCATGTAGTCTTGTAGGCACTGTGCGTTTCACGCCGCGCCGACTGCTGTTGACCGTACTGTGCTTGACGCAATGCGTGAAGTATCCATGCAGTCTCGTAGGCGCTAATATGTGTTACATGCCGACCGCCGCGTCGAGGGCTTCTCCTTCTCATCTCAAGTCCTCGTCATCTTTTCTCTTTGCGCCGCGCCGCTCCAGGCTAAATTGGGTGTTTGGTTTCTCTCTTAACTCAACTAATTAATGGTGCGCAGTCTTTTATATCACCGAAATACGACAAAATTAGAAATTAATGAACTCTCAGGAAATGAGAGATTTTGTCACCTTTTCTTGTTTGTAATTTTTTTCTGAATCCGATTTTTTTGTACCTGCATTTAAAAAAATTGCAACATTTGCCGCCCCCTAATTTTGCCGCCATGGGCCGCGGTCCATGTGGCCACCCCCTTAATCCGGCCCTGCTGGGCCCGATATTTTGTGATTTTTTTTTTTTAAATTTTGAAGCTTATTCGTTTTTCTTTTAAAAAAATACAATACCGGCGAAAATGATGTAACTTTCCTTGTGAGACACGTGGTGTTTGCTTCTTCTTTTATTTTCTTAATTTTCACTATCAAAAAAGAACGATGCGCAGCATAACATGCAGGTAAAAAAATTCTGGTGGTGGTTACTAGACTGGCATGCAGCATACACATCCTAAGGATGCACATATCCTATCCATATACATATCCTAAGTAACAAGTAGCAGAAGTCTGGCACTGACTGCTAGACTTTAGGGACATTTCCCGGCACTACACACTGGCTAACACTGGCTTGTGGCTTAACACTGCTAGAGATCATGATTTTATTACTACCAATTTATCTGCAGAATCTACGAGACTATCGATGGCCAAAGTTGAAAAAACGTATCTGCCATATATCTACAATCTGCCACTCATTTAATAGTTCTTTTTAATGGAAACCAACCAACATTCTCTTTTAAAATTTCATGTGAATTTTCTTCAAACATTCAAGAATATTCAGAGAAAGTTTCAATGAGACATTTTGCTTCGATTCCTTTGAACAGATTAAACGCAATTGAACATTTTGAAACGTCGCAATGAATATGAGTATTTTCCACTTTAGCTATCAATATACATACAGCCATAAGGGATAGAAAATTAAGTTACATAGTTTTGTTTTAGAAAGTAAGTTCGGTGCGGCAATTGTGAAGCCGCGCAGGCGAAGAAACGTGTTTTCATAGTTTTTCCCCTCGCCGCACAATGGAGCAGTCAATGAGAGAGATCGAACACGATGCGGAAACTGCAAAAGCTTATCGACGGTGAAACTGCCAAACCACGTATCTCGGTTTGCGACGTCGCAGACTTCCTGTCATACTTTATTTTTTAAATAGAAAACTACTCAATGTCAATTCTTGAAAACTTCCGTGATTTTTCCTCTTTGTGCGGAGAAAAATCTGTGAAAATTGTAAGGAATGATATTGATTCGATCTCCTTCAAAAAAGTAAAATGTGAGTGGAGATTTTTAAACACCGCAAACGAGATACGTGGTCTGGTAGTTTCACCGTCGTTATACTTTCGCTAGCATGAAACGTTGAAGTTTAAAAGTGGCTCTACTCGTTTTGTCATAAAATTGTCTTTCTAAACCATTCCTAAAAATTTACTCAGTGCCGGAGTGAACATCACGATTTTCAGATTTTAGTCGTAAATATCGTCTGACCTCCCCCAACGGCTCGATCCACTGTGCGGCGTGTGGTTCTAAGTGAGGTTACCGAAGATATACCGCGTGGTCTTTGTATCACCAAAGTATCGAGCGTGAATTGGATTGCATTTTGCAAAAAGGAACCAGAAGAATTGCAATGATGCTAAGATTGTGCATTTTCATCCTTTGCAATAAAATTACAGAAATCTTGAAAAAATATGAAATTTATATGGTAATTTTTGTCTTAAATTTGCAGTTTTGAGCGAGTAAGATAGAAACTGTCAATGGATAATCAGGCTTTTCTTCCAAGCCAAAGGAAGTTGCACAATCTTTGCTACACTGCAATGCTCCTGGTTCCTTCTTGCAAAATTCAATTCAATTAAAAGTCAAGAAAACTTACAAATGTCAAATACAAAACTTACAAAGGGTCTCCCCGAGGAGAGTGGAAAGGGGGGGGGTGGTAGACGTCTCATCCGAGCGGAGGAGAGAGCATCAGTCTCCTAAAAATGTATTAAGGGACCGATTAAATATCAAATTTGTTTCATTTATAGCCGGAAATTTGGTATCCGACCTTTCCCTGAGGTCCGATCTCCTGTGCGGCGTGTGGTTCTAAGTGAGCTTACCGAAGATATACGTGCCTTCTTTGTATCACCGAAGTATCGAGCGCGAATTTAAAGTCGCGAAAACTTACAAGCGTTCGCCACACTACATCCTTTGTAAGGGTCTCCCCGGGGAGGGGGGGGGGGGGGGGGTAGACGTCTCATCCGAGCGGAGGAGCAGGGCATCACTCTCCTCAGTCTTGAAAAAAAAAGGAGAGCGTATAAGCTGAGTAAGTGTATTCCGCAAAGCTCATTTATATTCCGGAGTTTCGCCGGGGAACCTTGATTCGATAATACGCGGGACGTGAGAGACTGGGCTAGGTTGGGACGCCACCTTGCGTATGATCTCGTTACGAACTTACGAGTTCCCGTAGATTTGATTGGCTCCCGATACCATCTCCCTCATTTTCCCGCCGGCGGAATTTGATAATCAGTTGTATCGCTGCCACCGACGCTCGCCCGGCCGGCCGCGGAATTCGCCGCTGGGGTGGCGCGCGTCGGAGCTCAGAAGGGGTTGATCCTAGCGTGGAATCGCTCAAGAATCACAATCAGCGTATTTGCAAAACCTCAGATTGGTTCCTTAACTTGTGCGGAACTGGGAACTTTTCGTAGGAGGGGAGGGGGGTTTGAAGGCACCTCATCAAGAGGGGTTTTTAAGGGCACAAAAAGACACTCCTTCAAGAAGCAGGCTCTATGGGACTCTCCCAAGTTCCAAAGAAGGGTTTGGGGGAGCTATTTAGCTTCAGGGGGGTCCAAGGGGCCTCCCCCTAACAATTTTTAAAAACTGAGTCGTCTCAGGAGCATTTTTGAGCTGTCCCACCAAAAAGTCGATCCAATTACAATTTCAAAGATGAAAGATAGGTTACGCACTCGCATAACAATATCCTTCACATTTTTTAGGAGGGGCCTAGTAGTTTTCTGGGGGGCCCCCTGCCCCTATCTCCACCCATGGCTTCTCACTTCTTGATACTCACCGAAAAAAATAATATGCTGTTTTAGCATCTAGGATGTCAAAAATGTGTCTGGTGATCCTAAGATGCTGCCTTTACTGCCCCCGCTTTTGAATTTGCATTCACAGGATATAAAATTAACTGCGGGGGCAGTAAAGGCAGCATCTTGGGATCACCAGACACATTTTTGACATCCTAGATGCTAAAACAGCATATTATTTTTTCAAGCGACGCGTCAGGATTTCTGGGATGCTGAAGCATCCTAACACCCCTCGCCCCCTGCAAAGAATTTTCGCAATGTTGTGGCTCAGTAGATCTAACGCAAAATTTCGTGAAAAAACTCTCGATTCGACCAAAAATTTGGCCAATCTGCCGAGTCCTTCTGGATGATCTTACCGAAGAAAAAAATATCTGTATGTAACCTCAAGTAAGCATATAGACGGATATTTTCAAGGTAGATTTACACAGGTATGGACAGAACTAAACAACTGGCCTCTGATTGGCTCTCCAAAGGCCCCTTAACTTCCGCCATTTTGTATGTTTTGATTATTTTGATTTATTATGTTCGGTTTATCGTTTGTCAAAATTTTGTGGGATTTTTTGCACAATTTTGATAATGCGATATTAATTTTAACGTTTAAACGCACAAACGTTTGAATGTTAATTTGATTGTAATTTAATTAAAAAACGGGCCCCTTAACCTACGTCACGTAGTCATGTGACACGTACTGAGGCTCATGGGAAATTTTCAACTTGTCCATACCTGTGTAAATCTACCTTGGACATTTTGAACAGTGTACCTGAGTCGAGTACTGTGTGTGCTGCATGAAGAGGAGTTGAATGGGAGTTTTTTTCCTGCGGGCAGAAATTGGCGAAGGGCTCGGATTTTTGCGGGCGCTGCTGGGAAGGACTCGGTTGAGGGCCTCTTCCGGTGGGGCATAAAGCGGGCCTGATTGGTAGACAACTGGGCGAAGCGGGGCCGGGGCTTTGTTTGACCAGGAAGCCGGAGCCCCTGCAACCCATTTACCGCGAGCCTCGCGACCACGTCACGTCTCACGCGTCTAGACGGCCCGACCAGACAGCACGCCCAGCGCCCCGCTGAACGTTCGCGCTTCGCCGCGGGCCCATCGCCCCGCAATCACCAGCGCCCGCCGTCAACTAGTTTTCACACGTGCTTCCACCTGTCCGCGCCTCCCACGCCCACCCCTCACCCCCGCACCCCCGGAGCGACTGGAGAGGGTGCTAAATGTGACGTCGTTTCCACGATTTCGGTTATTGCCCCAGCGCTGAAGTGATGGAGGATCGAAAGTTACGGGGTTAAAACCTTATTACATAATGACCTTCTATCGTTTTTCTCCTTTTTTCTTGTTGTGTAGACCGCGTTGAACAGAACGGAACCAAGCCACATCAGCTATTGCCAAATTTGAGTCGGTAATCTAATTTTTTACGGGGGAACGTGTGTGCGTATTCCTTTGAAAATTTTAAGGAATTTGTTTCGTGCAATGCGGAAAATTCACTGAAATTTGCACTGAAATCCACGCAACCTTTTTCATGTAAAAAATAAAATTGCTCAATTAAATTTCGCAAAAGTTGGTGTGACTTGGTTCCTTTCTGCTTAACGCAGTCCATATATTCCTCATTCCTCCTCTTAAATAACTTCTTCGTCATCTTCCTCTCCTTCCTTGATGACCTCTTTTTCTCCTCCGACTCCTCTCCTCTTCCTTCTTCTTCCTTGATGACTTTTTCTCTCCCTCTACCTTCCTCTTCTTCTTTTTCTTCTGCCTCTTATCTGCTCCTCCTTCTCTTTTCCTTCTTCCTATACTGCTCCCTCACTGAGGATAATTGGACCGCATTTGGCAGAAAGGAACCAAGTCACATCAGCGATTGCCAAATTTAACAGAGCTATCGCAAGAGAACGTTTGTGCTGATTCCTTTGAAAATTTTCAAGGAATTTGCTTCGTGCTGAGCAGAAAATTCAATGAAATTTGAACACAAATCCGCACAACTATTTTCATGTAAAAAATTAAATTGCCCAATTAAATTTGGCGATAATTGATGTGGCTTAGTTCCATTCTGCTTGACGCGGTCCAATTAGTGGCTATGATTGTTCAAGTAATGGTGTTCCATATAAACGCTCAGGAAGCAATTAGAGTCATAATCAATACTGGAATTTTTACCATTCAAAAATCATTTTGTCATTCCTCTAGCAAATTTATCGCTTATTGATAAAAATTCCATTATTATTGGCTATTGCCGGAATATTCCCAAATATTTTCAAATTTTGTGATCCTCCAAGGGAAAAGAGACTTCAATCCACAATAACTCAGACTTGGACTGAAGTTATTATAGCAGCATTGAGCATAATGTGTGTGTTTACACAACAAACAGTGTGTGTAAACACACGGGAGCGTTTTACAAACATTTTGAGACAGCAGACGCTGAAAAATATCAAACCGGACCATAAATTAAACATGTTCGTCTCGAGTTTGCACTTCTAAAATGTAGTACCGAGAAAAAGCTGTATGAAATTCTTACCTGTCTTGTTCAGAATGTGAAATTGTTGGATTGTGAGGAAACTCTACGCCTTCTTTTGATGAAAAAATGAGCTAAATCACTTTAAAAAAATGTGCCAAATCATTATTTAGATATCTTTTTTCTATAGCATTTTATACATTTCAATAGTTTGAAAATATGTCGTTTGAGGGTGAGAATTTTCAAGATTCACGTTCTGCGGGATCTGGTGCCTTTCGGCGGGACCATCGATCGGAGCGCCATACTGCCGTGCTAAGGGGAAACGCCGTAAGAGCATTCAAATCTTGTCAAATTTCCTCTCAGAAAATATTTATTTGTGAAGAAGGTTATGAATGTTCTTCCTTGAAATTTTCGGACACGCTAGATCACATCACAAACAAAATTCTCCGAAAAATCAAAAAATAATATTCACACATTTTACCTAAAATTCGTGATTCTTCAAAGGAAATCCGGCAATATTCTGATACTCATTCGGGGTTTTTCCCTAGCACGGCAGCGCTGCTGTGCTAAGGAAGAACGCCGTGTGAACATTCGAGGGTTGCCAAATTTTCTCCGATAAAATGTTCATTTTTTAGAAAAGTTCTGCATATTTTACCTTAAAATTTTCTG
This sequence comes from Bemisia tabaci, assembly GCF_001854935.1. NCBI lineage: Eukaryota > Metazoa > Arthropoda > Insecta > Hemiptera > Aleyrodidae > Bemisia > Bemisia tabaci. The sequence goes on from NW_017564110.1 coordinate 2,813,792, forward strand.
ATATTTTAAACGAAATTTTGAGCAAAATTATCTGAGATATTAGATAAAAAATGTTCAGACTTTTCCATATAAATTCGTATGATTAATGTAAAAGAGATTAGCTAAGGTGTTAGGTGTTTTCACTGATTTATTTATTTTATTTATTTATTTATTTTTTATTTACCAGTAGACTTTATGCCGATATTCACACAGCGGTATTTTATTGATAATTGTAACCGGCGAAATGGTTTTTTCAAGTATTCTTTGTTTTGTGTTTTTGACCTTTCTTTGTGAGCTCTGATGATGGCCGCGAGCCGAAAAACTTCAGTATGTTTATTAAATAAATAAATCAGTGAAAACACCTAACACCTTGGCTAATCTCTTCTTACATTAATCATATTTCAAATGGTGTTACTAATCATAATGAACGATTTCATAAATATAAACTCGTGTTTTATCAGAGGAAATTTGGCAATGCCTGAAGGTTCATACGGCGTTTTTCCATAGCACGGCAGTATGTCGGACGCGTGCTTGAGGAGTCTGAGATCCGCTTTATTCCGGAGCTAACGGTTGAGTCGAGGGCACTGCCGCGCTGTGTGCTTCCATGATAAAGCATACACGGCACCGACATCTCGCCGCTCCTCTGACGTGAGGGCGTATCTCTAATACCTTATGAGCCCCGAGCAGCATACATATATACGGAGCAAAGGGCTCATGTGAAAATTAAGATACGCACTCATCTCCGCTAACGACTCGGCCCCCCTGTTCCTGTTATCTACGCACCTGTTCATCAATCAATAATGAACTTTCTGCTGAAAAGTTAACGGAAAAGTTTCCTCCCTCGTCTTCCTTTTCGGTGGCTCCCACTATCCCGGCTTACGCTTTTGACTTACCCTTTCGTTCACGAAATTTCCAGACGCCTCATCAGCATTGACGATTTATTGGGATAGACGCCTCGGCTGGTTTTTGTTGCGCTCTTCTTTAGGTAATTCGTCAAGCTCAAGACGTGGTCGAACTGGCATACGATGTATCGCATCGATTAGGTAGAAAATCTCGGCAGATTTTGAATTTTTAGCAAAAATAAGGACGACAGCCCCTGCGCTTAAGCCTAAAGAGTCATTCTAAACTCAAAAATTGGCAAAATTCAGGGAAATGAAAGCAGAATAGTGTTAGGTAGCTGAAATCAATTCTGAATCGCATTGAAATCGATAGCTGAATCGAATGCGAGGTTTTTTCCTAACAGTATCCTGCTTTTCATTTCTCTAAATTTTGTCAATTTTTGGGTTTAAAATGATTCTTTAGGCTCATGCACAGGGGTTATCATTCTTTTCACAGCGAAAATTTTGACAAGTTTTCCGAGGAAAAAGTTAAAGTATGACAGGAAATCTGCACCGTCACAAACGAGGATACTCGATTACACACTTCGGTCATCAATTTATGAATATTTCTGAGTGGAGGCTACGGAGTAATATCAGATGCTGAGTTTGTAGTATTGAAAAGGTTGAGTCACAGGAGTGACGAGCCGTGTAATAATATTGGAAGTATTTATGCTAAAAGGAACTATGTCACACGCAGACCCTATGCACATAGTTTCTTTTAACATAAATATGCCCTATTATCATTCATAATCCAGGAACTTGTAGAGAAATGCTCAGCGCTCTTTAAAGTAGCTCCCGGGCTCCAAGCGATAACTATTCAATCACTGCCGTCACGCAATTGCATACCTCCAACTTTGAAGGCAGTTTTTCACTTTCGTCCAAACACTCTTTAAAATTAGACATCTCTATCGCACGTGGGTGATGACACACCTCGTGCGAAACACAGTCTGTGTTCATTCGCGGAAAAGGGATTCTTAACCCACAAGAGATCAAAATTGAGTTCTTGATATTGAATTATGTAGATCTAGTCTTCTTCGATCATTTCGATGGCTAAAGTCGGATAATGCGTATCTGCACTGCAATGTTAAACCTGGCTTTGTAAATACGATAGTAGTTTCGAAGAAACTAGCATTAATTCAGTCCAATTATAATTGAGGGGCTTGGGGGACAAGGCGCATAAGTGCAGTTTTTGCTATTTCGAGAAATAAGTGTTTGAAGTTTCGAAATTACATGGATCCCAATGGCGGAAAGAAAGTTCAAACCTACTTTTGGATGCTTAAAAATTGGAATTTGGAAAATAATTTTTCACAGAATCTGCATCAAGCTTAGTTTGACTTGAAATCATTATTATCTCATTTTTTTTCAAAAACTGCACTTACGCGCCTTATCCTTCAAGCCCCTCAAATAATTTTCCATTTCTCTACGGGTCCGATCCGGCAAGAGTGGTACCTAGGCGACAGTGGGTGGACGTTTGGACAAGCGGTCAGCGGGTCGAAGCCATGACGACAACCTTGATTATCCGCAATAATCGGCGCGAGAGGGTGGATCTACGATTGACACTCAAAAACTGTCCAATCAACCCCACTATCCACCCCCATTCCCACCCCCGCAAACCACGTTCTCTCACCCTCCATGTCCCGCGTTTACCGTGCGGATATGTTTGCTCGGCTCGTTTCGAAATGTCTCTCACCGCCAACTTCGGTCCCTGCACACCTCAAAATTCGATTTACAATCGTGTGGCAAACAGAACTAGGAACTTCCGTTTTTTTTCTTGCTTTTTTTTTGAAATACAAAAATGTCGAAGGCAATTGGTCAAATCAGGCATTTTATCACATGCTTAGAATGGTAGTCGAATTTTGACAGTTTACGGAATTCTGTAAATTTATGGAAAGGAGTTCACGGGTTTTCAATGTTTGGAGATGAATAACTCTTCAAATCTGCGAATTTTCCTTGTACCTTCCTTTTCAAATGCCTCTCGTACATCTAAATGTCGAAATTTTAAATTCTCTAAAAATTTTATGCGACTTGGTGAAAATTTTAAGATAAATGTGAGTTCAGGACATAAAAGTTGTTTAAGAAACTATTGCATGATGCATATTTTTTCAGATAAAACTTTCTTACAGGAGCAATGAATTATTTTTTTCTAAAATTAGGGAAAAAATCAAAATTTCAATCTAAGTAGGAATATTTGACGATTAGCCAAGACATTTGACAAAATGCCTGCTCTTACTATTGACCTACGACACATACATATACGAGAGCCATTTTTTCAGCGCTTTTTGACGCTCTGCGACACCTAACCGTCACAGTGCACTCTTCACCACAGCCCCTCACGGAGTTGGTATTCTCTCATTCCTTGCGAAACTCCTTTTTTCTATATTTGTAATACTCGTAATTGTTTATTTCAGAAAAGGCAAAAAATTACAGATCAAAAGATGATAACAGAAAAACACGGCCACGAGCTTACAGGCACGTTAAGAAAAAAAAAAACCTCTTCGAAAGTACCTATCCTAGAGTACCTGTATAGGGAGAGTAGCGACAGATCTGAAACTCCGAAAGTCCATCAGGCCTTCACCGATGCCTCCGCGAATAAAGTTAGGGCCCAAAAGGGCAGCCAACCTATGAATTTCGAATGTCCAGAGCGATTTTCAAATACAATTGTTACGAACCGTCGTTTAGAAAGCATGTATTTGGTTTACTTTTTGCATAAATTTACTTATTTTTGCGAAAGAACGCTCATTTATGTACATTCTTAGCCATCTTGGTTAGAATTGAAATCTGTAGGCTGGCAGTGAAATTTTGTGTGTTAGAAGTTGCTCAGAAGGGTGGCTGCACTTTTGGGCCCTAAGCCCTCCATGAACCGATCTGTCGCTACTCTCCCTATACAGGTACTCTAACCTATCCTACAACGATCCGAAGATATACAAACTTGCTCCGGCAAACCGAGGGACCGAAGCAAGTGTTGCCTCATGTGGCTGACTTTTTATTTTAACTTGACTCACAAAAATATTTTTCGTCTAAAAATTGGGGGTGAAACAGACCGATAAAGTGGGACGTAATTTGTTATAAGGGTGCAAATTTTCATGACGCAGGAGGAGAGAAAGTATAGAAGAGGTAATAGGATATAGAAGAGTAGTAGTAAAATAGCCAAACATATTGGTCCTTTACTACGTATTGTGGTCTACTTAAGAGAGAATATAATTGTAAGTGTAAAATCAAAGTGCACTAAACAAGTTAAGAGAGTCGAGGATATAATGCTGAGTGTCCATAAAGTCTCTTTCCCCACCTTTAACTTTTCACGTGATTGAGGTAATGATTTTAAATTTGGCGGTTGGAGTTACTTTTTGCCCCCCCCCCCCTTTACGCTCCTTGTGGGGGTTGGAAGCAACGGACTCCGGAAAGACTCCCCTGACTTATCGAAAGAGCATAAGAAAAGATAATTGTTCGTGTAAACCCGAAGTCATTATCTCAAATCGTTTCAAAGTAGCGGCCGGTTGAAGTTCTCGATAAAGTTTGATTTTTTTCTCCAACATATAACATTAAATTTGTTTTGCTCGTAGTAAAGTATCTTCAGGTACCGAGTTTCCGGCAAATCCATGGGCAAAAAACTGCTGTGCCAATTTTCGGTCATTTTGAACTTTAACCGGCCTCCGTTTTTAAACCGTTTGAGAAAATGACTTTGAATTTGCGCAAAAAATTGTCTTTTTTATACTTTTTTGAACGAAATATACAGAGGGAGAGTCTCTCTGTGAAAAACAAAGTTGGGGTCCGTCCGCCGCCCCCCCCCCCCAGGGATCCCCCTGAAATTTTTGGATGGCCAAAAAGTAGCTCCTGTTGACCTAGCGACATTCCCCAGGTTTCAACTTTTTGTCTCGTTTAGATAAAAAGTTAGAGTAAGAGAGGGGACTTTACGGACACCCTGTATTTACTTTAAATTTGAGAGGAAAATGAGATGTTGATGATATAAGTAAGAGCAGTCTTAGGGTAAAGCTCGCCGCAGAACTGCATACTACAGAACATTATTCTCGGCTCGGTTCTCGAGTTTAAATTCGACGAAATCCGCAGACACCCTTCATAAACCATGTTGCGGGCGCACTGCCACCCACCCGCAAATTCAAAAAGACCCGCGCAGATTCGAAAATTCCGCTTTTACGAGTGTTTTTGATTGGTCATTGCACTTTCCACGCTTCGGAGATTTTGATTGGTTAATCGATTTAACAATCCCTGTATTTGAGGTTATGTTTATACTTACTCGTATTGATAGCTTGACTGTGTTGATTACGCGATTTTTAATCGTTATACTGCATTTTCTCTCTATATTTCTATCATTTTGTGCGTTTAGATTTTCGACGCATCTTTACAATGTTCCATTTTTATCCATCAAAATGTTCCGAGGGCTTCGCTGCGTCTTTACCCGACAATCGCCAGCCATCGGGTCATTCTTGTCCTTCAGTTTAATCCACCTCAAAGTTGCCTGCTGAACTCCTTCATCTCAAATTCTTCAAAAACAAAAAATGGAGGAAAATCCGAATCTTGAAAACTTTAAAAGTCAGGTGAGTCACCGAACATTTTGCTATTCAGTACGTAGTCAAGTAAGCTGAACTGTCGTTCATCGTCATGGTGAGATGAACTGTGGCATTACGTGGCGCATTTAAATTGAGCTAAGTGTGAACATGTATCCGTTCTCCCAACAAAACGCTTCATTATGTTTGCATCACAGTTGTTGCAACATTGCTGTAAGGAATTGCCTCGCAAACTTCAAGCAACCATGCATACCGAAATGGCTCCTCTGACTCGACCTAATTTTTAACGAGGTGCTCTTTTAATGATGGAATTCATTCCATATCACCAGTTTCTGTAGGTTACTAGAAGTCTGCTTTCCTTTCTAGGTCCTTTATTTCACTCAATATGATGCCAGTTTTATCTATTCAGTTAATGTATAGGTTGAAATGACAGCTGTGCCCTTCATCTGGTTCTAACCTCTACCTGATTTATCATTTATCTTTTCTTTCAACTTGGCTATTGCGGGATACACTTTGAGAGATATGTCCAAAAACACTCTGATTTTGTTCTTGTGAAACACCTCAACCTGCTGTACTCATTCTGTTGTCGTGATCACCAGAGACTTAAACTACAGCTATTCATCATTGAGACAAAAGATAATTCCTGTATTTTTGTTTAAGTCATAAACTGATTTTGTGGTTTCATCATCGCAGGTCCGATATTTCAATTGTAAATAGACACGTAACCATGTTGTATTTGCACCATGGTGATAAAGTGCATCCTGTTGCAGACTTTTGCTAGAGCAAAAATAATAGTTGTTCCTTATAGATAATGTCTCAAAAATTACAATGAGTGCATCGGCAAACTCTGAAATGCACTCCTAACTTCACAATCTGCGAAAGAAATTTGCGTTTTTCTAAGCTTCCTGCTTCAAAAAGGATACCACAGCACAGGTGAACATTTCATTTGAGGAGTTGTTCCATTCAATCCCTGATCGACATGGCCGACGTTTCCGCGCTCAAGTTTAGGAGAGCACAAGGTCAATCAAGGCGGATATCTATCAACGCTAGAAAAATGTGAATGTAAACATGCTGATTGTTATCAGGTGGTTAGAATCACTGCCCGCCACGTGTGTTTTGGCGGATTGGCGTTGGCTATGTGGATTATTGCGAAGTATCCTTGTGAGCAGAGGCTAGATGGAATGACTCCTCTAACGAACTGTTCACCTGTGCTGTCGTATCATTTTAGAAGCGGGAAGCTTGAAATAACGCAAATTTCTTCCGCAAATTGTGAAATAAGGAGTGCATTTCATACTTTGCTGATGCGCTCATCGTGATTTTTGAGGCATTTTTTTCTATGAGCAAAAACTCTTATTTTTGCTCCAGCAAAAGTTTGCAACAAGCCTATTGTTTCTTGCAACCAAATTTGTTGTGTTTTAAAAGTCATGAATTGATTTATGACTCGTTAATTACACGTTGCAAATAATTATTCTACTTAACTCGCTCAAAATTTTGTTCCATTCTTTTGGTTTGAACCATCTGTAAGATTGATGTAGCCACAAAATCAGGGCCGGATTTACGTTTTTAGCGCCCTAGGCTAAACTTAGAGTGGCGCCCTTAAAAGTAGGCGCTCTCGTGGGGGGGGGGGGGTCCCCCAGGAGCCCCTCCCCTCCAGATCAGAAGGATGATGTTAGGTGTCAAAAAAATGTTCAAATTCACCTTTAAAAAAACACGATTTTAAACAGTTTTGAGACGTTTACGTTTGCAAGTTGGTTTTGGAAAATGAAAAGTAACAAAAGACTCGTTAAATTAAAAAAAAAAAAATTCTCAAAGATTTTGCGCCCTAGGCTACAGCCTATGTAGCCTATTGGTAAATCCGGCCCTGCACAAAATCAGTCTATTATCAATGCTACCATTGGAATGTTTAAATTTGTTCAGAAACAACGACTCAAAGATAATGGAAGATTGACTCTGGTCACTGTAGGTATAGGATGAACAAACTCTCATCAGGTTTGTATCCTCCTGGTTGATTTTTCTAAATATCTGATTGTCTTGTCTTTCTGTTTCAGGTGGATTCAATGCTCAGTGCTTTAGCCCAACTGAATTCGATAGATAAATCAGTAGCTTTTTCCTTGCTGAAAAATTGCATCACGTCTGCACAAGATCAGCCAAGTGGATCTACTTCTAGTTGTAAGTATCTTATTATAGCTTTTTTTTTTTTGTAATGTTGCAATAATCTTTACTAACAATCATCAAGACAGAGAAATAAGTCATGTACCTAGAAAATGGAAAAGAACTTTTCTGGGAATTTAAAAGACTCAGTTGTGGGTAAAATTTGAAGTATTAAAAAAATCATATACGCTAAAATTTTGGAAGCGAAAGTTCAGTGAACTGTTTTGAAAAACTTGCTCTGTGGATGATTGTTCAAATACCAAGATTTTTGCTACCTCTGAGTCCTACAATTGTGGCGTGTGGATTGTAAAAATTAACAACAATTATAATGTAATTCAATAATGAACAGATTCAAATTAAATGAGAATCGTTCTCAATTTATAATAGCATTACTATCAAAAGACATATTGAAGTATGTATGAATAAAGCATACCCACCTTATCCTTAAGGTATAATGTCGTAGAAAAGAACCGGACCAATATTTGAAAAGGTTTAGTTTCTAAGATGCATTGGCCTGGAGTGGTCCCCATGCAGGTCAGAACTTTCTCCATCAGATTTTTCAAATATAATTATTTTAGGTTTAAAATATGTCTTTAAGGTTGAAAACCTTTCTAAAAGAGTATTCATTGGAGGAATTCATGTCAGAAGGTAATGTGGAATTTCCTAAAATCTTAAGAAGAAAGTTAAATTTTGAGCGTTATCTTACAGTAATTCAAGTTCAAAGACTACATCTTGCCGTGATTATTTTAGCAATAAATGCATTTTGAGAAATACATGTTCTTGCTATCCATATCTTGTTTATTTGTGAGCAAGGCAGGTGATTCTTGGAGTATATTGTAAGATAAAATATTCCAAAGTCGATCACCTCGTAAAGGGTCAGCTGTACTGGTTACAGGATCGTGTTTTGATATTATATGTGAATAGATTATCTTGTAAAAAGTAATAAGATCTGTCGAACCGCCAAATTTCTATGTTCAACATTCTATTGTCCATAATATACATATTACCCACTACCAAAAAACATGGCATATGACATCATCCACTGCAATCATGCATACGCAGAGTTCTTCCACCTAAGTTTCACTCTTGTTTTATATCGAGCAATCAGTGCAAACGTGTTCATCATTAACTGATAAAATCAGAGTATTAGCCTTTTTCCTCACAACTGAAGCGGTAGTGAAACAAAATTACTGTTTTACCTACAAGCATTTTTAGGCCAAAATTTCAATTCTAATCATGAAGTTCCTTCCCCGAACTCCCAATTCACCAATTAAAGTGAAGGATTTTGATCTTAGTTACTTGTGAAAGTCCATTCATGTGTACCTACTAAAATATCTTTAATGTCTTTTAGGTGATATTTCAAAACCTGCAGAAGGAGAAATCACTAATCAACTCGAAAATCCTAATTCAGGAGGGAGCTTATCTAATGAAAGCCAACCTGTGCCGACAAACAATATTCAAACCGGGTCGCCAACTACGGAAGAAATCCCCGATCCAGGAGCTGAACCCGAAAAAAGGAATGATTCCACGCCTGAACAAAACAAACCTGAAAACTCAAAATTTGTTTGCGAAAATTGTTTACGAAACTTTTCTACTCTGAAAGAGCTAGTTGTGCATGCGGAGTCTTATCCCAAAGGTCCAGTTGCTTGCAGAACATGCACAAAGGAGTTTTATAATGTATTTATCTTCAATCTACATTCTAAGTATGATGAATGTAAAAGGTATCGGCGGCAAATTAAGGATAGCTTAATGAAAAAATGCAGTTATTGCCAGAAAGTCTTTTACAATGCTCAGCACTTTGATAGGCATTTAAGTGGGCACAAAAGGAACAACTGTCCTCAGTGCTCTGCATTATTCACAAATAGGAAGCACCTTGAGAGTCACATGTTAGAAGTTCACAGCACCAAGCTTGAGAAGAATTTTTTCGAGTGCAAATTTTGCTTCAAAAAATTCTCTCAGAAAAGATCAATCCTCAAACATTATAAACTGCACCATTCTAAACAATGCTCTGTTTGTACTTTTTGCGGAAAGTTCTTCGATTCTCCCCATGAACTGGACTCCCACACCTTGGAGCATGAAAGTAAAAAGTGGACCTGCGAACCTTGTAAACAAACCTTTGTACGGCATCAACAGTATTTAAAACATATGAGTGTGAGTATTGACACATTTTCATCTTATTTTTCTTCATTCAAAATGTATGGTAGGCTGGTTAGTCAGGGATACATGAATACTCTAAGGTCATAGGTTTCCAAAGTAAAAACGAAAAGCTGGCGTGCAAAATTTTCCAATGGTATATTTTTCAGTGGTATTCAAAAACTGATAGCAGCATTGATAATTGATTTCTAGAAAATTTCGGAAATTATTAGTCCTTTCTTACTTGATTGAAAACTGTCTCTACCATGAATTTCCAAAAAAGCCGTGGTAAATTCTTGAATGGCAGGTACTTACTTTTGAATTGCAAACAATTACTTCTCTTGTTTATTTCAGCAGCATTTAAAAGATGTTTGTTATCTTCTTTCTTTGCCATCAAAGTATGATTTGTCCCTCAAAGTCCATGCTGATCAAATCTGCTGAGTTTTGACAAATCTTCAAGTACTAAAAAGTATGTTTTTTCTTGATTTTAATTTTTCAACAGAAAGAAATGTACAGCTGGTTAAATGCTAAACTACTCCTTTTTCATTCTCTAATTCTAAACTGCGACTGTTCATTCCTGTTAAATTCAGCTCAATTGAAATAATTATAACACCTGGAAGTTAGGAATAACTGTAACATTAGAGGATTTAACAACTCGGATTTTTTTACCCTAAATTTTGCCTATTTTAACTATATTCTCAAACAATAATTTTTATCTAGGTATGCGCAAAATTTCAGCATTAAGTCAACTGTGAATTCTAATAACTTTCCTTTGCTGAATTTCACAGGAACATGACAAATATTTTTGCATCACCTGCAATGTAGGGTTCTCCTCTAGAAACAAGATCGCAGATCATGTCAAATTAGGTCATTCAATTCGCGGTGAAGAGCAGATACATCAGTGTAAGACATGCAACAATGTTTTCGAATCAAAAGGAAAGTTACTCCGTCACCTGAAGTCTCATGAAGGTAAGAAGCTCCTATATGTTTCATATCTTACTCCTAGCTTGTTTTTGAATGAACTAATTACAAGCAACACAGAATAGTGTAAATACCCTAAGTTTTCAATGTTTCCTTTAATCAAATTTTTGTTGAGAAAATAGCTTTCAAAGTTGCCAAAAATTCAATCCTATCACAAATGGGAAAATATCTGCAGTATAAGACCGCTATTTTACCTTGTATTTTTGCAATTGAAAAAAGGTCATTCAACACAAAAATCACCCCGATACTCCCTTGTAGTGCACTGGTCCAAAAAAAAAAAAAAAAACTAAAAAAAACTAAAAAAAAACCATGAAAAATGGGCAATTTTGGCTGTCAGAGACATGTTTATGGTAAGAAAACTATGCAATAAGATATGATAAACAACTGAATATAATTATGTTCGCTAAATATGGCCCTTCCTCCGTCAAAAAAAACCGGTTGTAAATTACGGCGTTTGTTTCCTCCATCAGTGTTGAATCTGAGGATCATTCCATAGTCTTATATGTGAACTCAGAGAACTGTTTATTTTTTTCTAAGATGCAACCTAAAGAGAAAATTAATCATGCAACTTCAATCCACCAATGAGATGATCAGCATAAAATTTCTGGAGCATATGAAATTTGAAAGATATCTACATAAACAAATGATATTTTCAATTTTTTCATAGGCTAAAATTCAGAGTTTTGCTTTTGCTTACAACATTTCCAGCAACAAGTTGAAATAGTTCAGAGACTTGGTTCAAATGTTTTACTTTAAAGTATAGCCCAAAACAGGGCTGGAGTGGATTTTTACAGTTTCGTAAGAGCTGTTTGGAAGTTCTTAAGTCTTATTTGTAGCACTCTTTATAAATCCACCACCCTACATGCATAATTTCTGGGAATCACGAAGCAAAAGAAATCAAGTGTAACAAAAATTGAACCATCTGCAAAGAAAATGTAATTTTTCCAGATTACTGTCCTTTCAAAATTCATAGGTCAATTGACAGCTAAGTGCGGAAAATGAGTATCTCAATCATGTTTCAAATCTCCAGTTATGTTTTATTCTTCTCAAGGAAGGCTAATTGAAGTGCCTCCTTGCAGTTTTATATAATGTTTGTAGAGAGTCTAGATATCTTTAGTAGAAACTGTTTGTTAGTTTTCCTTTAAAAAAATGGAACATGACTGAAGAGTAAGCACACCATAATCTGAGATACTTATTTTCGACCTAAGTAATCTATATGCTACTTTTCTTCAAAAATCAAAATCCTCACCCATTTCATGTAACTTCTCATTCATAATCATGTCTAAAATATTTATGTGTTTTTGTAACCAGTTACCTAATAATAGCACATGGTAATTGATTTAAAAATCGAGCTACAAGCCGAAAATAAATTAAACAAGTAATATTTCAAACTACATGTAGATGGTTGTTCCTTATGCACTGAAGAAGATCGCAGTTTGTTGGCGGTCGAAACGTTTGCTTTGTTTCTTGTAAGTTTTATATTATTTCTCATCTACATGTAGTTTGAAATATTACTTGTTTAACTTGTATTTTGGCATTAAAATGCATTACCTAATAGTACTGATTATAACTTTTATTTTCATTACAGAGAAGGGCCAGTACCAGTGTAAAACCTGCAAAATAAGTTTCAACAAAGCTAGCTCTTACAAGCAGCACCTCAGCTCGAGCTGGCATACGAACAAAAAGACACCGACCTCAGAGAATCCCAGTCTCAGCTGTCGCGTGTGCCTGAAAACATTCCCCAACAAGAATCAACTCCTGATCCATTCTCAAGAAATCCATGGAATTCTCCAAAATATCTCAAGGTGCCCGTTCTGCAATTATAAAAGTAAGTCGAAAGGAAATATGCGCAGACACATCGATCAACATACGCAACATAGGAAGTACGTTTGTGATCAATGCGGGTCTAGTTTCTACACGTACTCTTGTTTGAAAGAGCACATAACTTGCATCCATTCATCAGAGAGGAATTACAGCTGCGAAAAATGTGGGATGTCTTTCAAACTGAACAGCAGCTTGAAAAGGCACATGGCCACACACAGTGAGGAAAGAACGCAGAAATGTCATTGCGGTCAAGCGTACAAATTGGTCTCAAACTTAAAGCGGCACCAGTTGATTGCTCATGGCAGGGTGGACTCCCCAAAGAACTTCCAAAGACTGACGAAAAATGATTACGGAGAGTATGTACCAGTGGAACCCAGGAGGAAAGTTAAAACGCTTCCCGAAATGCAAGTTGATAAAACATTCCAATTAGAGAACGATCCTATTAAAAATGAGGTATTGCTGCCGATGCCGCCAACAGACGACACCGATCCTCTCAGTGTTAACGTCAACGATTGTGGACTAATGCAGTCGGTTCAAGTCATCTATCAGAACTTGGACTTCCCATCCACGAATGATGCAAAGCAATCTTTGCTTTTTACTCCGTCCATTGACATGGCACATTTACAGCTAGTCGAGAACATGCTTCAAGCTGCGTCTGTGAATGATCCATTAAAACAGACTCAAGACATATTTGTTGATCCAACTTCTCAGACTTTCCAGATAACAGATCCTGATTCTTTCTTAACTGGTGATGTCACACTGCATCCTCCATTGGAAGTGTCTCAGATAGGTAATTTAGACTTGACCAGTCACTCAGGTCACTTAGTTCCGGATGTTCCTGTTACCCACCCCTCTGAAAATCATCAAACTCTCATAGGTTCACTCAGTGATTATATTATACCGCATCAATTTCCATTCCTGAATGTTTAATTTTTGGCCGTCATCCTCCTCAAAGAGGAAGTCTAAACTGATGTTGCTGCTTCATCACAACACAGCGCACCTCTCATCATTTCCTTTTTTGTCTGTAAAAATAATATTAAATTGCAAGGCCCTGTGAAAAGTGCTAAAATTGTTAAGCTTAAAATTTTGAAGGAAGTATAAATCAAAATCTTTAAATTCATATCTCATCCAGTAGTCCGCTTCATCAACATAATTTTCCTCATTATGTGAATAGTGATATGATCATATCCTCTCTGAAATTCATCCATTTGCACCATTGCTAAGAGTTAGAGAGTTGAGAGGCATATTTTCTTTTAACAGTACAAGTGGATTTTACCTACCTGTAGGAGGTACTTTTTGAGAAATAAAGAAGAGACTTATTCATTTTTCATGGTTGCATTGCTTTTTCTTCTGAACGCCTATTTTCTTCACATGATCCATCTGGTTCTCACCATAAAAATAATCATACATTCTCACATCCGTTATTGTCTGGGTAAGAATAACTCTGAACTAGAGGAATGTTACTGAATTCATGAACCAGATAACCGAAAAGTTTACTGGCAAGAGAAGGTTGTGATGATGAGCAATTCTTTTAAGACTGATATTAAATTTTACTGAATCTTTCAGGTATCCTGTTGAACTGCATCCTTTTTAGTGTATTTGACAAAGGAAATACACTATTTTTAGTCAAATCCGACCATTAGTATCTATGTGTGACGTGCTCTTAAATGTGCAACAACTTCTTAGTTATTAACGTCCGTCTGCGAAAAATTGAAAAGAACCCTCTCTAGTGAGCTTTAAGTTTGTTTAATTATATTCGTTTTAACTGTGGATATTTTTAATTTTATTTTCTGGTTGATCGTGTTTATTTAGTTGTCCAGATTTGCTGTCGACTTACTTCAGAAACAGGGCCATGAACTTACTGGAATTTGAGTGTGAGACCGAAAAAAAATAGGCTAATGAAAATTTTGGTCTGTTAAAATAGTTTTGTCAAGTATTTCTCAGTATTTTGTGCCAGGTCTCATTGTCATTGTAAACTGAAAATTCGACAATAATCGTAATGTTATGTCTGGTTTGGTCAAACTCTGCTTCCAGCAATGTTTTTATCAATGTACAGTAAAAAGACTTGATGGCTTTTTTTGAAATTTGTATTGATGGAAATCACCCATTCAGTAGGGGGAACTGTTGCATACTAAGTGGTAATTACAGTGGATCTAGGTTTTGTAGATCTGCTTATCACCCTTATTTCAATATTTGAGTTATTATAAGAATTATTCGAGTTATTCTCATCAATTTGAATCCACATGAGGTAGGCGAATGTTTCAGGAGTTGGAATTTGATCAAATTTCAAAGTAAAGAATGGCGGCCAAAATTTTATTGATGAGCAATATTAACACCGATATCGATCGATAAATTTCTTTGAAAAGAACTTTGAATTAAACTTACAGTTGAGTGCTTATCAAATGGTTCACCAGACAAGGTTAGAAGGGAAAGAAAATTTCACATTTTATCTCCTTAAAATCTTACTTAGAAAACAACTCACTTGATAAGAAGTTGGAAATCAAATCCTAAATGAGATATTAACAAGTATTTGTAGCATAGATCTGATGAAAGTTAGATATGACAAATAACGTCATTTGTATATTTGCCATGCAATCAATTTTAATTGTGAACTTTTGTATCTTATCAAGGAGTTTACTTTCAGACTCCTCGTTGTGAGAAGCCTTCTTCAAGAAAAGTTGAAAACATGTTCCTTAGTTATTTATTTCATACCTTGTCTAAAGGCGTGTTGGTGGCAATGTGCAGAGCTATGACCCCTAGATTTACCTTAATATTGAAGGTTTCTAAACTTCTTATTTTATGAAGAAGGTCTCATCCAGAACTGGACAACTCAATCAGACTGGTTCACTTTATCATCTCTCTTTTTTTATTTTTATATCTATGTAATTTTTTTTTTTTTGAGGTTGTTTTAGTTCAATCCCCTGTTGCTGTCTCAGAGAAACTGTGTGCCGCAAAGTTTTCTTGAATCGCGTTGTGCTCAGTTCCTAAAGCATTTTAACGATTACTTTCCTGATGGAAACCAAATGAGGCATCTTGAAGCAAAGGGAGCAAAATCCATTTTACCAATGAGCCTCATAATTCTAGTATTCTCATTTAATCTAGGACTCATCAGGAAAAAGGCCTTTGCTCCCTTTGCTTCAAGGTGCCTCAAATAAGATACATAATCTTCTCTCTACGGCATGAATCCTCATTTATTACTTATAAATCAAGCACATGGTACATTTTAATTTGAATGAGTGATGGCACATCTCTTTGATAAATGATCCATGCATCATTTATTTGTGTGCCTTTTGTTTTCTAGCAACTTTCAATTGTGAAGTGTCTGATATTGGTACTTACCTATTAAAACATTTCTAAAAATGCTTCAATGATTTCTTTTCTTACAGTATCCAAGCCTATTATTTTCCTGTAAACATTCTATATTCCAAACTTTTGTCTGTGAATGATTGTTTATTTTTTCTTTCTCGAAAGGCGTAAATTGTTTGTCACCATATATTGCCATTAGAGTGTGATGTTTCGCGTTTTATTTAACTGATGATGCTATTAGAAAGAGACAGGGTATCTTTCATGCGGTTACTATATGGTCGTAGAGTATCATTCTTCATTTCTTTGCCATTTTTATGGGCGAGTGATGATCATTAGTTCCGTTTTTCTCCTAGACTGTATGGCAGACTGATAGCTGGTAGGAGCCTTTCGGTTGGCTCAAACCAACTGAAGCGCTCCAATTAGGCTGCAAACTGAAATTTGAGCAGTAACCTTCTATTGGTCCATTTTTCAGGAAGACTCGTCATCAGTCTGATCATTCCAAAGGGCATGATGACGGTGATGGTGACAAACAAAATACAACTTCAAGTAATAAATGATGTGGGATACTTAAGAATTTATTTAAAACTGACTATCGGGTAAAGAACCGTAGTGACCAAAGGCAGATTTTTAAGGTGAGCTACTTTGTCGAAAAATCATAATATCACTTTTAGACAGGAAACACGGGGTATCTTATTATAAAGAATGAGTTGCAAGCTATTACATTTTGTATCAACAGTTGGCGTAAAATGACTTTATAATGCAACAGTTTTGAGCCCTTATTAGTGCTTATATTAATATTTCAGGTACCTCCCTCTCAAACCTTATCAATGACAAACTTTAAGCTATCAAAGCTCTGGTTTGTTTCGATATTTTAAGCGTTTTTTCTCACTAAACGTCCTTATGACATTCGTCTGGGAATGAATACCAATGCCTCAATTTCCGGCTCTGATTTTTCTCTCTTCATTTGTAGGTATCTTTAGCTCTATTATGGCATTTGCACACCACAGAAAGCCTTTCAGCCCTATGATGATGACCATAACGTCACCTTCTGGGCAAAGTATCACAAGTGCCATTTACACCTAGACAAGAGGTTGCTGGATATCTTAGTATTGTTTCAATTTTTTCTCTAAAATTGTTTCACATACTTTCCTGAGAATTTCAAGGATTAATTTTGATGACAAAAGAATATTAGAAGAAAATTTTCAAGTGATTCTGTTCATTAGTTTTTGCGTAAAAAATTGGAAAAGTTTACGAAAATTGACAACATTGTGTTAAGGCACAAATGGCGCTTATAGTGGCTCTTCTTACTTGGTAAAACAAATTTAAGCAATCTTAACAGCACTCATTTTTTTTTAAAAAAAAATTTTATTATTTCAAATTAATATCAAATAAAAATATTGTAAACCACTTACTATACATAACACAGTTTGAGCAATTTTGAAATGTTGAGGAGGAAGTGATCATTATAATTTTGGTGAAGAGAGAAGGCATTTTAAAAAATATTGAAGCTCTTCTTGGAATGATACAATACAGAAGGACGTAGAAGTTTACAGGGACGATTTTTTTTTATTGGTTCCTTCCATTATAGTTTTTTCACTAAAGTACAATGTTACATTGAGTACTAAGGTTTACCCTCATCTTGTGCAAAATTAAAAAATCATTTATCGAGAACAGAACCTGTATCAAACAAAATATCTCTCAGAAAAAAACCCTTAAAATAATTTATAGTATTTGAACTTTCATGTTAGGATAATGTAAAAAAGGAGAAATATTAAACAGCTCACTGCTGCGATAAAATCAAAATGTGAGATGAAGTAAATAACTCTTGAATGGACCTTGGGCGTAAAGGGTGTCCATCTTCAGCATGAGTAATCTCTATAAAGAACATTTCAATGAATTTGAGGCGAGTTATTTGCTTTGTTTTGTGCCAGAGGGCTAAGGAACAACAGTAATTAACCGGTAATAAACAGGGCAGTTGAGAAGTTACGAATACCTTATTCAGTTTTTTTATTTGGTACATAAAACAAACCACTAAAAGCTTCTTGCAAGGCTTTCATGCAGAATAGATCAATTGTGTAACCACTGGCATGTTCCTCTAAAGATGCTTCCGTCACATTATTTAAGTATCCTAGCCTTTGGAGGTCTGCCCATGAAGGCGGAGTGGGACCATTGTAAAAAACTTCTAAAGGCTTGTAAGAATACAGTGGCCCCTCCTCTACCTTTGGAACTGGTAAGAAGGATTGTTGATTCTTTTGAAAAACTTTTACGCCGGAGGAGAACTTGGTAATTTTTGCGGCTGCAGCTTTAGATGATTCCGCTGTTTTTGTTGAATCACTGAGAGCTGATTGCTTGAATGTGTCGATGATATTCTTGGCATTAGTATCTGAGAACATCAGTTCATCAATCAAGGCTTCTTTCTGTTGGATTTTCTTCATTTTTTCATCCTGTTCTAACTGCTTGAGTTCTTTCTGTTTCATAAGTTTGATTTCTTTTTCTTCTTCAAGCAATTCTTCTAATTCTGCCTCCTCTTTGCTTAATTTTATTTTATTTTTCAAAATGAACTCTTTATTTTCTTTTTTATACTGTTCTATTTTCTTATTTGTTTCTAAAACATCAATATTATTACAGAGATTATAGATGATTGTTTCAACTTCTTCTAAATAGTTATTGTACTCATCTAAACTGCTGAAATCCTCTTCTTTTTTGTTGAAATCTTTCAAAATTCTTTTACGTATGTCTATGTCTTTCTCCACAGCAGAATCTTCGAACAACTGAAGACGGAAATTGGTTTTCCTAAGCGGTATGTTACATTGCGGACAGTTGCCTGAACCTGAAACACGTAAGAGAGGAAATTTGAGGAAAATTTACAACAAAGTAGGAAATCAGACTGATTTTTTTAAACTGCCCAAAAGTTGGATAGAAAATTCTTTTATTGCAGTCAGCTAAAGAGATGAAGTTTAAATTCTGCACCAACTCAAAATTATATGGTGAGTGTACATACAAGCTATTGAACTTGCCTCTTACTTCTGAGGTATTTAAAGTGATCTGCCTTCCTTAAAATTTAAGAAGCCACATAGAGCTCAGAGCCCAATTTTTAGGAGCCAAATAACTTTTTGTTGGCGCATCATGGCTGTATAAAGTGCGTTGAGAGCGCTACTGCTGCTTAGCAAATATAAGTTTGAAAAAATCGATGAGTTGCACCAACTTCTTTAGGTGCCTTGACGGATGGCCAAGCACCCTCAAAAAAATAAGTGTAGAAGCTGAATTTTTAGGTGCATTCAACATATGGCACCAGGGGAAGGCATAACTTTGTATCTTAAGTTTTTTCTCTTTTGAGTTATTGTTTGCCTGGAGGGTATAACATGTTGAAGTTTAAA
The DNA here is from genome assembly GCF_001854935.1 of Bemisia tabaci. NCBI lineage: Eukaryota > Metazoa > Arthropoda > Insecta > Hemiptera > Aleyrodidae > Bemisia > Bemisia tabaci. Next base: position 2,832,944 of record NW_017564110.1, read on the forward strand.
TTCAATATAACGACTGTACCTTAAAGCATCTACTTCAAGAGCATAGCCAAAGTTACCCTAAATTGACAACTGATTTAAACAGAGGAATCGTAAAAAAGAACTGTCAAACATAGGATAAGATCGACAAACGTGTGACTGAGTGCTACAACTTAAAATTGAGACATTCTCTCCTGATCAGATGAAAGAAATTTTTCGTGTTCATGATAAGTTTGATGTTTTCACAAAAATCAATTCACACGCATTTCACATTGCCTGTTTATTTTAAGGCCTCATTTGTTAAACTAAAAACTAAGCAACGTAATGCATTCAACACATAGTACCTGCTCTTGCATAACAAAACTGAGGCTGTGGTAAGTATTAGTGATACTTCGATAGAATGCATTTGTATTGAGAAGAACAGTGGGTGAATGAATTATATAGAAGGGAAGTACGTAGCACATGGTTCCTTTGGAATAATTCATTTTCACATTGTTTCTTATAAGAGCAATGCCAATAAAATACAGGATAATCGTTTAATATTTGGTAATGTGTACAAACCTTTAATGAAAAGAAGCTCTACACAATTTTCACACAATGAATGACCACAGACATTGACGAGTAGTTTCAAGGATGGATTCCGATACTTGGTTGTTTTACAACGTGGACAAACTTGATCATCCATCCTGAAATGTAAATCATAGAAATAAATTGATTAATTTCATTGCTGTTAAGTTTTGAACTTAAAGTCATGGGTAGCGAGCGGAGGACTTGGCAAAACCTCGCCCATGCGCAGTCTTGAAGATGAGGGATTGGAGTGATTCCTCCAACGCAAGGAACACGTGGACGAGGTATTGGTACAAAACCTCGTTAGTGAGATTTCTCCCAGATGTCGGATTCATCTCCGTCTCCTGGACATGAAACCCTCACGCTGCTTAAAATTTACGAGCAGCCATTATGCGCACCCGGACCTGTCTTTCCAGGAAGTTTCTTGACACATAGACCAGCAGCGGCGTAAAGGCATAACAAAAGCCCAACGCTAGCAGGCATAACAAGGGCCTGATGCAAGCCGGAGGGGTGGCAGGGTGAGTCTTGGGGAAATCTGCCAGGAATGAAAGATTGGCCTGCCGTTCGAGCGAGCCAAAACCTCGCGGTAAGGAATTGGGTCTATTCTTCCTCCGCGAGGAAACTTATGGACGAGGAATTGCACCAATACCTCATTGGCCTTTGGCAGGTCGTTGAAGATTTCACTAAAACCTCAAGGACGAGGCTTTGCGCACGATGAGGACAGTATTTGGCCGATTCCACACCTTTGCTCCCCTCCACTCGCGAACCCTGGTTAAGGCGCCAGTATAAATGGACCATTACAGATGGAAGAATGAACTGGCAGACATCAAATTGCTTAAATTTACAAGTGAGGTTCACTGCAACAGGCTCCACCAGTTATGTTCAGTGAAGGGATCATTGTAGACTTTATTTTGGCAAAGCAATTGGAGGGCACCATTTAAGTTATAAAGGCGACTTCAAAGTGAAGCTATCAAAGATTGACATACCTGACTTAATATTACAAATATGAGTAGTTGAATGACGATCTCTACTCGGAAATATCTTATACAAACTTCCTCTCTACCTTACAGCCAAGAGATTGGCGAAGTTTATTATAGGTAGTAAACAGAGTTGAACTATTTTCTCAAATTTTTCAGATACACTCCAGTTCTTTCTTTTTTTTCAAACTTTAAGTACACCACACTGACTAACTTTTCACGTTGCTGAAAACGCCGGAAAAATCCATCGTGTTTTGATGATGAGGTTAGGTTCTTTTGTTTATCAACAAAAAGTAATGCCAACCATAAAAAAACTTTACCATTTCTGTAAGACTTTCACTGCCTTTCTTTTCCTCATCTTAAAGATGTCTTCTACTTTTTCTTTCAAGAAAAAACGTGCGATAATTTTCAAGATTTTAGGAAATGCAGCTCAGATAGTCATTTACACTAGTGGCATGAAGCCCTAATATAAAATACATGATCAAAAATGAAGTTTTCTTGGAAACTCCGGATGGCACAAACTGAATTCATAGAAGCGGGAACTTCAATTTACTCATATTCTCTTTGACTTGCATTTTGCATTGTGCTCGGATCGGAAAACATTCTCCTTTAGAATTGCACAAAATGGGCTCTCATAAGAAACTGTAGAAACGTACTGGCGAAGCAACTCCGTACATCTCTTCGACAAATATCCACGAAATTTTAAAGTGTAAAGATCAACATCAGCAGGCCGATACATTCCGGTCTTGTAAGGCGAATTTTTTCGGAAAAATTAGGGTATGGACCACTTTGAGTGGCCTGAGGCTCATGGGACAAATAACGACAAAATGTAGATATTAAATGGACCACGTTAAACAGAAAGGAACCAAGCCACATCAGCCATTGCCAAGAGCAATTTAGTCAAAGCATTTGACAGAGGTCTTTAAAATAAGGAAGGTCAATATTCTGGCGTTTCCTTATTTCTTCATCCTAAAATCTTGAAAATTATAGCCAAAATCGCTTTCTTGCCGACTAATATACAATCTTGAGGCAGTTAGATACTGTAATACTTCTCAGAATCCAGGAAATCGTTAGAGAATGCCGACCACTCCTCACGCGCCTCCCAAATGCCGAGCGATAACTATTCGAACACCATTGTCGGGGGGTTGCATACTCTCAATTTTGAGGGCGTTTTTCGCGTTCGTCGAAGCCTCTCATCAGAGCTGAACAAGTGAACAACCCTCACACGCGTGGGCGTGCTGAGAGGCTCCTCACAACAATCGAAGCATAAGGGCTGCACCATCTGACCATTCCGCAGCACGACCTATATCAGAGGTCGAAAGTCTGAAAATTACGCCAACGAGCCAATCATTTGTTTCAAAATGCTCCCTACTGACCAACTCCTGACGAATTATTCGCGAAATTTCGAACGAAACTTGAAAATATCAAAATAATTAACAGGTTCCGTAAATAAATTTTACAAATTATTTTTTGTATTTTCCCAAACGTTTTTAATACAAATACGAGTTTCTTTAAAAATTTTGCTCATATTTTTAGGATCTCGGATGTGCGTGATGCATTTTCAAAAATTGGAGGCGTTTCCGCTTCACAAAGGCTACGCTGAGTTGACTGCAGCGCCTTGGTGCAATTATTCGTTTTCCACGCATGTGCGTGTTGCATATTCAAAAATTGAAGGCACTTTCGCTTTTCTCACTTCCCCTAAGATGCATGAGACTCATCATTTGTAGCACTCTGTTAACAAAAGACCTATAATATGGAGAGAGTATTACCAGTTAGTGGCACAGGGCCAGAGTATCAAGACCAATAATTGAATCGGCCATCCTTAAAAAGACTTAGGCACCAAAAATGAAAACACAATTAAGGAAAACATTGGAAACTGTAATAATTGACGCCTTCCGAATCATGATTTTTTAAATAATGTGATTAATCAATCTCTCTAATATTTCCGAGCTCTGAAATTTAGAACGGGTCGTTTCTTCGCTGTTTTGCTCGTATTATAATTTCTGGTATTTATCTCGACTTATGGATACTACAGAATACATCGATCGTGAGTTGGTTGTAGCGCCTTGATACAACTATTCGTGTTCCACGGATGTGCGTGTTGCATGTTCAAAATTGAAGGCACTTTCGCTTTATCTCAACTTCAGAGATGCATGGGAGTTGTCTCTAGTTGTTGCACCCGAATAATTTACTACCTATGTAGAAAGACTAGGAATTTCATCTTAATCCTCTAATAATTTAAAAAAAAAAAAAAAAAAAAAAAAAAAAATCCGCTCTCTGATTGGCCAACGAATTTCAAGCTTTCATGAATTTTCTAATTTCCAACTTTTGAAATAATTTCTGAACAAAATTTAATGCATTTTTGCGCCGGGAATTATCTTTTCCTTTCAGTTTCATTCATCTCTCCCTCAATGAAACAAATTTCTATTGTACAGTTTTGTTTGCTCGGATACCGGGTTTGTAAAAAACATAAATTTTTATTAAAAACTCCTAGAGAATAAATTGAAAAAATTAATTGTAAACTTGATTCACGAACCTATTTTGTATACATTGTTTTGGTTTTTATTTTAACACATTTAATTTTAAGTTTAGTTAAAAATATCGAGAAATATTCGTTAGAAATCGGTTTATTGGGAGCGTCCGTCGGTTAGCGTATGGATTGCAATTCCAGTCCGCGAGCTGGCTGCCCAGATCTTGGACTAGACAACAGGGATGCGGGGGATGGCCAATCCGCGAACGTGGCAAAAAATGTGTTTAGTCTGCGGATGGGGCAATTTTGCCAACCGGGCGAACATTTATTCATTTATGTGTTAATTATTTCTTGATCATAAAAATTCCTCGATACACAAATACAGAAATTCAGCAATATAAATTTTCCCACAAATCGATTTTAAAGTGACAGGCAGAAAAATACTTCGCAAAAAATGAAAATATACGAGGTAAAATCACAGCTCCATACCAAACGTCCTAGTTAGACGTTTGAGGAATTATTCCTGCTTCCCTCCTGGAACAATCGTGACATCTGAGAGTAATACCACTATTCGGCCACGTGGGAGCTCGGGTTGCCTACACTTTAAACTGAAGGCAAACTGACAGTGAGGTAAACTCGCCGCTCCACGCCACGCTTGTCTGCTTTCTTCTTCCAGCAATCGTGACATCTGAGAGTGATATCACTATTCGGCCACGTGGGAGCTCGGGTTGCCTACACTCAAAACTGAAGGCAAACCGACAGTGAGGTAAAGTTACCGCTCCACGACACGCTCGTTCCTCTGCCAAATTGGAAGAAAAATATCCACAACTTTCTCTAAGAAGTCGTATTGGAAACAGCCAAAGGTTCATACGGCGTTCTTCCTTAGCATATCACTGTCGTTGCAAGAAAAAACAACGTGTGACCATTCAAATGTCACCAAACTCCCCGCGATAAAATATTTATTTTCGAGAGAAGTTATGAATCTTTTTTCTCAAAATTTCCAGTATTCTAGAAGAAATTGTTAAAAATGAGTGAAAAAGTTGTGTTCGAGAAATTCGGAGAAAAATCGGGGGAATTGTCTCAAAAAAATTGTGATTACTTGGAAGAAATTCGATGACGTCCGATGCGTTCTACGTTTTTGTGTGTTCGAGAAATTCGAAGAAATATCTCGGAAATTTTCCCAGAAAAATTGTGAATTCTAGGAAGAAATTTGACGGCGTCCGATGCGTTCTACCTTCGGCATGGCAAAAGAGCTGAGAGGGAGTCATCCGCCGAAAAGCGAAGAAAATCGAGGAAAACCAGATCGGCGAATCAGGAGCGGCCCAGGATGCGTCAGCTGGGTGCAAGCCGGCCGGCCGCCGGCGCGGCGCGTCGCGGCCGCGGCATCGGCATCAGCACCCGGTTATTCAGGTGCGAAATTTTTGCGTCGGCCGAAAGGAAAAGAAAGAACAAAGGGCCGGCGCAGCTTGCGGGGGCGGGGGAGGGGGGCGAGGAGGGAGGGCCGCGGACCTAAGCGCGAGGAGGGGAGGGGGCCAGGGTGGTCCATCTTTCCCGGTGGTAGGAGGTTGAGGGCCGAAAAATGGAAGAAGAGAACCCGGCCGGCGTGGATCATCGAGTAGTGGTGAGCGTTGCGCGTTCAGTCGCGGTTCGAGTTGGAGGATAGTGCAGGTGATGGTGGATCAGTGTCCGTGTCTCGCAGTCAGTTTCGGCTAATCTGTGCCATGCCATGTTATGTGCGCCAAACTGAGGCTCCTCGGGATCGGCATGGCGTTAGCCCGCCGCGAATGTTTACACTCCGCGATTTTGTTCTTCTTCCTCCTCCTGGGCTTCTTCCTCGATAGTGCACACGCCAATTGGCGGTAAGTTCCCGTACCTGGTTTTTTTCTTATTCGCATGAAAATTTCTCGAAAAAAATAAATACGTTTTAAGGGATAAAGAGAGAAAATCTGGAAAAAGAATAAATCCTAGTTTCATGTTTCATTTTCTTATTCGCATGAAAATTTCCCGGAAGAAAATAAATAAATCTAAAGGGGAAAGAGAGAAAATCTGGAAAAAAAGAATGGACTATGGAAATCTTAATTTCATGCGCTCAGTTATTTTCATCTTCTTCTTCGCATGAAAATTTCCCGGAAGAAAATAAATAAATTTAAAGGGAAAAACAGGAAAAATCTGGAAAAAGAATGGGATATGAAAATCCTAGTTTCATGTGCTTAGTTAGTTTCATTTTCTTATTCGCGTGGAAATATCCCGGAGAAAATAAATACATTTTAAGGGGAAAGAGAGAAAATCTGGGAAAAAGAATGGATTATGGAAATCCTAATTTCATGCGCTCAGTTAGTTTCATTTTCTTATTCGCATGAAAGTTTCCGTGGAGAAAATAAATAAATTTCAAGGGGAAAACAGGGAAAATCGGGAAAAAAGAATGGGGTATGAAAATCCTAGTTTCATGTGCTTGGTTTCCGCAATTTTTAAATACATACATTCTTTTAAAGAAACATTTTCCTGCATACAACGACTAAAGGCTGGGGAATGAACAAAATTGAAGTAAGATGTTTGGACTCTTTTAACTGGAGATGGGCATGGAAATGTGAGTGTGAAAATTCTTGTTTTATATGAGTTGGAAAACCTATCCTTTGGATACTGAGTTCAGACTTTAAAACGATTTAACAAGAAAAAATTCCCTTGCTTCAATCGGATTTTCGCTCAAATCAAAAGAAAATCCGGTTAAATTGAGAGGTTTAGCTCTCGATTCTAGCAAAAATCATTGAATGAAGAATGTGTTTTCTTGTCAAACATTTGAAGAATCTAGACTCCGGGTTATAGAGGCTTATTTTTCAAGCGCACATAACAAGCATTTTTTCCATTTCCATTCTCAGCTAGAAAATCCCAAACATCTTAATTACATTTGTTTCATTTTCCAGCCCTTAGTCGTCGATTGCAGGAAAATTTTCATAAAAAGTGTTTATGTATATGAAAATGCCGGAAAATAAGCACGTGAAACTCAGATTTTCACATTTCAATCACAATTTCATATTTAGAGAAAAATCCGAAACCATCTCGGTTAGGTATGTTTTGTTTATTTTACTGCCTTTTTCCCTGATTGAGTTCAGGTATTACTCAGTGCTTTTTTTAGCGGATTAAGTTATTTTTGGCTCCTCGATGTAATAAAAAACCCTGGACGTAAGTGAAAATTTTTGAAGAGCTTCATTTGAACGCCTCAAACAACGCCGACTGAACTTTACTGATGTTATAACTGACTCTTTTTCTGCGAGAAATATAACACTGTAATCAGCCAAAAAATAGTCAGGCGTCGAAAAGGCATCTTGATTCAGATGAAAGTCTGTTGAATAAAAAATTTTGAGATAATTGAGTTATGATAGTAATTTTTTGCACAGAACTTGTTTCGAAGGAAACTTGCCTCGTCAAAAAATCGACATCCAAAACTAAATACCCAGCTCCTTGCCGTCAGTTTAAATATATTGGGAAGGTTCAACGTTATATTAATATTAAAGCACTGGGAACTCGCTCATTTTCGAGAACGCGAAAATTGTACTATTGATCCGAGGTTTCGTCACTCCAGTTTTTTTGTTACAAAAACTTTTTCTTCTCTCAACGGATCGAAAAAAGCGTTTTTAATAGTGCTGGAACGTTGATTTGACGTTATTTTACTCGCGATTTAGGTCGTTCTGAAAAAGTCTCTGGTCAGCTTTTAGTTGCAATCCCTTAAAAATTGGCATTTCCTATCATCGGTTATCATTAATCGATCCAAACAATTTTCAAATTCTCTTAAGCAATACCAATCCCATTTAACAGTCTGGGTTATTTTTTAAAATATGAAGTGGAAAATTGCGAATATTTCCTGTTCTTCATTTCGGTAACACAATTTAGTGTAAATAGTCGCCTTCACTGTTTTAATTTGATTCGTTTTATGAATGTTTCGCTTTATAAACAGATTTTGCACACAAAAATAAGAAAAAACGGTGATCGTGCTGGATTTAATGAAATATTGTGCTAGTCTAAAGTTATGAGCAAAATTTCATCCTTCCGTAACGAGCTTCAAAGAAAACAATCGAGTAATTTTAGAAAATTGCACCAATTCGATAGACAACCAGTTTTTCCCGTTGTTTTGTAATTTCAGCATTTAACGCACGCGAGAAAAACATCCTCGGCTGACCGCACACATCGCGAATCGCGAATAATACAGACTCAAGTTGAATTTCATTGCACGAGTATTTAAGAAAATTTACCAACCTGCGGGCCGATTATTGAAATCGATAGACAGAGCCACAGACAAAGTAGACAAAAATTATGTGGAGTAATCCTATTGGTGGAGGCGAGTGGTTACAATAGACAAAGGAGGTAGATAATAGACTAACTAACGGCAACTCACGGGAGACCCTGTAGTTATTCCATCATTTTCTCCCTTAGTCTATAGGAACCATGCTTTTCAATCATTACAATCGCTCCATACTCCCCATGTCTTCTTTGTCTATCGCTTTGTCTATCAATTTCAATAATCAGTCCGCTGATCGACAACTGATTTTTCCGTTGTTTCCTCATTTCATGCAGCATTCAGTGCACACCAAGAAAACGTCCTCACTGGACCGCGTATAATGAGAATCGCGGATAAGCGGACCGCGTATCGTGTGGATCGCGGATAGCACGATCGCAAATGATACCGTTTCACGAGTGTTATTTTAATTCACTAATGTCCAGTTTCAGCGTTTCTAGTTAAATTCAACCTCTATAGTCGAAGCTAAACTTTTAACGCTTATTTGTGGTGCTTAATTTAACGTCCTGTCGAAACTAGACTTTTAACGCTACTTTGGGGTATATAATTTAACCTCCCAACGAAGCTAAATTTTTAACGCCATATTGGGATTTTTTGGTCTTTTTTAGTACATTTTATAGTCTGGATGACAATTTCAGTTTTGACGTGGAGCATTCGGAATTGGATTAAATTTTGAGATTAGGAACTATAATTTCTGGCTCCGTTTAGAAACAATATATGTACCATTTGTTAGCCTATACACAAAAAGTGTTTTTACAAATGAGCCGGAAATTATAGTTCCGAATTGCAAAATTTTATCCAATTATTAGGAACCTCCGATTGTAATTTAATAGGTACCCGAGTGCTTGTTACATTTTAACCAGAGGATAGCTCCACAACAAGAGGTGATAGAACTGGGCCTTACACAAATATGAGTAACGAGGAAATAAGGTAAAAATGTGTTGGAAACTTTTCCGGACTATTTGTACGTATTCGTATTGACATATGTCAAACTCATCGAAAGAATTACCGATCGCGAGAAATCGGGAGGAATTTCCTGACTTATCCAAAATTGCTTGCTATAAATATGTCAACAATAGGCTGATAGGTGGGTGGCCAGCACGATGCTCATCAAAATCACACGTAAGAGTAATGAGGCAGCATTATGCAAAAGCAGCACTTTTTCGATGGATTCAGAGTCCTGTTTTTGCCTAATAGAAATATACTATTTAGAATCAATTCGTCGTTGCCCTCACGAAAGAACGTAACTAAATTTCAATGTTGCCAAATTTCTTTTCCCAAATTCAATTTTTACCAGGAGAATCTTGGGCGTAACTCACTAAAATTTTTTGTGATTTTTCATCTGATCACATTCAAAAATCAAGAAAATTTAGGATAAAAATTGCACGGGTGCATTCTTGAGAAAAATCGAATTGTATCGGTCAATTTCGTAACCTTAGAATAAAGTTACGTTCCTTCGCTCGGAGAACGACGAATTGTGGCACATTGTAACTAGTAAAAAATTGCTCTTTTAAATTCTATTAAAATTAAATACGCCTCTGTGTGATCCGTTATGCTCAACTCGTCACGTTAATTTTTTCTCAAAATAAAGGAGTCATAATACACTTCACTTTCGTATCACACCGGAACATGTATCAAACACACCTCTCAATTGCTCAGGGTGTGGTCGTGGTGAGTCTTGACATGTTTAGTGAGACACGCTCGCTCGTACACTCTGAATCCGATGATAAAATATTATTAAAAAAGAAGAAAAACATCTCTTTGCGAGAGAAAGAGAAAAATGTTATAATTGCACGGGGCGTCGAAGATTTTTGCGAAAATATTCGGCATGCAGTACCTCGTATTGTGCCATATTTGGGAGAGTAGCCCATTTTGGGTATGACTTTAATTTTCTGCCACTCGCGGACCAACGACCTATCGGTGGCTTAAGTTGAAAATACTTATTAGCATTGCTATGCTGCACAATCTCCGCTCATAAGTATTTATCGGCAGGCCTCATTCTGGGTATTTTCATTTTTTACGCCGTACATTCCCTGACAATTTTAGCAAAAACTTTGAGCAACGCTGTGCATTTTTTAATGAATAAAAATTAAAATATACCTTAAAGTTGCTAATATTCCAGTATTTTTTACTTTCTCGCTCCCCTCGCTGGTAGAGGAAGTATTTTTTATTCAGTCAAGCACAGGTTGCGGCGTTTCAAATTTTTTGCTCTTACGTTACGCACTCGTCCGCCATTTTTTTGGCTGCCAGAACGTTAAAATAGTGGATTTCGGTTGATTAAGAAACGAACTTCTCTCCACCGCATGTTGAGAGCAAAAAAAACAAAAACTTTGTTATCACTGCACGCAAGTCCATCTATGATAGGTAAAATATGATGAACCAAAAAAATTTTCAAATGATGGAAAATCATTGTCTCAAATCAGTCTGTATTCCTTTCTGTTTTTCCTTTTGAATATTCTGTTCTCTTATAGACTTTCTTGCCCCTTAAACTGACATGTTCAAGCACCACAACATTTGCTAAACTGTAATGATTGTCGTTTGGAAGACCTTATTAGAAGTTTTTTCAGATTCATAGTGCGCACGGGGAAAATATTAATTCAACATCTTAAATGAGTGAAAAAAAAGAAGAAGAAAAGAAAAAAAAGTGCAAAGCAACTTTGGAGATGCAGAGAATTAAGTCCTACGGCGAATATTCCAGAATTGATTCGAGGATGTAAAATTGAACGTATTTCTGCCAAAAGGAACTGTGCGCATTATGACGTGAGCCCTGTTATGCATATATTCTTATGGGTCTCAGGGCTCATGTCTTAATGCACATAGTTCCGTTCGGCAGAAATACGTCCAATTAATAATCAAGAGTTGCCGCACACTTTTTTGAATCATCCAAAACTTTAAATCGACATTTCGTTATTCCAGTGTAGTTTAAAAATATCATCAAATAAAATTGTAATTGTTTGGTAAAAAAGCAAAGAGGTATACAGCCTTGAGAGACCAAGGTTGATCCATCCCGAGATGTCCCCGGCATTTGGATGGGTATATCGACGATAATACTCCCAAATCACGTATCTCGTTCGCGGTGTTTAAGAATCTCCGCTCCTATTTCATTTTCTTAAAAGGGGAAAAATCAGAAAAAATTCAACACCGAATTTTCTTCGCAATTTTTAATAATTGCAGTTGAATAGTTTTCCATTTAAAAAATGAAATTTGACAGGAAGTCTGCTACGTCGCAAACCGAGATATGTGGTTTGGGAGTTTCATCGTCGATATACAGCCTCTTGTTTACCTTTTTCTCACGTGTTTTTTTTTTTTTTTTTTTTTTTTTTGCTGAAGATACAAAAATAATATTGATTTATCATCGCAAATTTTTCTCGAAATCCTAAAAGTGGCTCTCCTTATCGTGAGGATTCATTTCACTGAAATGAAATCACACTTCACCGAAATTTCTAGCGCCCCTCCCCCTCCTCCGAAATAGGAGACCATTCTTGGTAAGACTTTCTTCCCGGTGAATCTACAGAGTTTTCTTGCGCTAGTCCACCAGCACAGCATCTGACCCCGAACGTCTTGGTATCTTTCTCGCGAAGATTGGAGCCTTAAATTTACGATGGCTAATACCCTCTGCAAAGCAGTACTCGAATCCCCAGACCCGCGGAGAGGGGGGGGGAGGTTATGAAGAGCGGGCTTTACTCCGCTAAGTGTTGAGAGAAAGAATAAAGAGAGAGAAAAAAGGATACCGGCGCTAGCGGAAAAGCGCGTATCCGCCCGCGGTTTCCGCGCGGAGTTAAGCGGTTCTTCCTCGCCGGTGCCGGGTCAGTGGGAACGCGGCGACAGAGTTATTGTTGAGTGAGACGGTGCGCTCTGGGACGGAGCGCGAAACAAAATAGCCGCTTTTCCTCATCATCTGGATATGGGTCCGATAGGGAGCGAATCTGACAATATATCAGGCTTTGCAACTGCATTATCGATTTAATGGGTGAAAAGTGTAAAATCGCTAATGAACTTGATCCTAATCCGGAATTGCAGCCGGGGCCGCCTTCATTTAAATATCACATTTCGTCGCTCCTCCCACATAACAGCACACGTCCATTTCCGCGTGAACCCTGAAAAGCATTAAGATGTATGTATCAGAGGGGTCATCTTGAAATGAGGTTACGCTCTTTTGTCGGACGGGTTGCTGGAGCACGCGGCGTAAGTGCTCGGACGCTGGGAAGACGTGCTGCGTTTGTGCTCACCGCTGCGCCATCGCGGAACTTGGACCATTCATGAATCGGTTGATGTTAAAATCGCATATGTCCATCGACTTATGAACCCTGGAATACACGTATTATTATGGAGCTCAGGATTCATTTGAATCTGACCTGTTAGGTTTTGATATAGACTGATTCTCATGACTCTCGCCAACCGTGGGAGAACTATGGAAATCTTAATCCGAATTTTCCATTTTCACAGTCTATGTGATTACTGTTTTTCCGAGTGGTAAAGATTTTTGAGCTGACAATCTATTCCTGTGTTGAAATTTGCGGAAAAAGCGGATTTGCGGATTTACAGTGCCGATATTTTTCTATATGGTTAACTTGCAATACGGGCAAATAAGCTTTCAAAGTTAAGGCATTAATGGAGGAACGGACTTGTCGGAGAGTTCAATCGGGGGGCTTGAAAAACAGGACGCGAAAGTTCAGTTTATGATGTTTCAAGGAATGCGTGTTTTAAGTCTCTAAAATAGATGGAGCCTTACGGTTGAAAAAAAGTTCGAACCCACTTTTTGATGCTTAAAAATTAGATCTCGTGACGTGTTTTTTCCAGAGTATATTTTAAGACTAGCTTTAGTTAAAATCGATTAAATCTCAAGGATTTCAAAAATTGCACTTATGTGCCTTGTTCTCCGACCTGTCCTTGTCCAATGGCACCGCGTTTTTTTTTTTTTTTTTTTTTTTTTTTTCCCCATTTTACTCAAGACGGAGGAAGGTTAAAAAGGCAAATTTGCAAAAATGCTCCTCAAATCCCAAAACATACACACTCACAGAAGAAGAGGAACATCTGTAAGTGTTCTTTCGAACATGGGCAGTCATTCTGCGACCAAACGGCGTGAAATATAATGCGTTGCGTCTACCGGAAGCCTGCTTTGGGCCAAGGAATCGGAGGCGGTGAATTATAATTTTATCGAGGCGATGTCCAAACTGACACCCCTAATTACCACCGCACTGAGAAATTACGCGAAGGATTAAAAATGCGAGTTACGCCCTCGCCGGCTGGACGCCACGCTGCAAAAGTGCGTACAGGGTGATTCATTATCAACGTAAAACCACCGCTTCCTTGGCTATTGATCAATACATACATAAATTATGATTTTATTATATCTTTCTTAGCCTATTTCTAACGTGAATTAAATAAGACCTGACATGGGTGACATCAGGATTAATTAGACCATCCTATGGAGCTATCTCAATGGATGTTATGAATAGCCTTATAAAAGTTAAGCACCCTCTACCCTTTGATTCGAGGTTGATTTTGGTTATTTCCTGAATATTTAAATTTTAAAATTTACCTACTTTTATATTTGCAGGAAATAAAAAAAAAATCTCAAATTGATCAATAAATTGATCGGTGACCCACGAAGAGGTCGATTCCCTTAAATTGCTAGTATTTCAGGAATTGATCTTTTGGGTAACATAAAATTATTTTTAATTTTAATAAAAATTGATACTTAAATGAAAGTTGTTTCATAAAAGACAAGAAGCAGCAAAGGAAAAACACCTCCATCAAATCAATAATTTATTGTGTATACAACCTCTACTATTCCGTAACTTTTACCAAAGGTCATTAATCCAGACAAAAAGTTACCTATTTTCTTACAATTTACGTAAATTTACGGAGAAGTAAGAAGAACGTGAGAAAATTTTCTCACTGCGACTTTTTTCTGTCCAGCTGGATCTTTTGTCCACAGCAGCTTTTATCCCCAGCAGCCTTTGTCCCTGTGTTCTAAAATGTGTTTGCCATTTCAAGGAACGTTGCGTCAAACATCTCTTGTGGGAAGCTTTCCACGTTCAATGCCCTGAAAATCAGGGAGCAAATCAGGAAAATTGTTATTCAAAAACCTTGACAAGCCAAAAAAAGTTCTCCAAAAAATCTAGTTGCAATTCTGATGCATTCTGATGCAAAATCACCCTGTAGAACTTTCTTGAAAGAGCGAGACGAAGCGTTCAATTCATTCCATCGCCCTCTGACGTAAGAGCATACTTCAATTTCCACATGATCCCTGTTTCACATATGAATCCATGCTTTTCGGGGCTCACGCCAAAATCTAGATACTCCCTTACGCCGAAGGAGCGAAGATTTTTCACGGCTCGGCCAAGTTTCGAAACAATTAATCGGAAACGGATGTTGAAATGGATCCCGAACTCGAGCGGGCGTTCGCGTCGGTGTGTCAATGTGTGCGTGAATCAAAAACATCGTGTGAACATTCGAGAGTTGCCAAATTTCCCCCGATAAAATGTTTATTTTTGATGAAACTTATCAGTAATTTTCCTTGAAATTTTCAGACTTTTCGGATCAAACTACAAACAAAATTATCCGAAAAACCGGAAGAAAAATATGCAGAAATTTTCTTGTAAATTGGACTACATTTTGCAATTAAAAACTATAAATTTCGTCCCGGTTTTAAAACAACGTATGTGCCATTAGTTTCCCTGTGCACATAATTGTTTTTTCAGATGAGTTAGAATTTATAGCTCCAAATTGCCAAATGCAGTTCAATTGGGAATTTGTCAAAGGAAATTTGGCAACGCCTGAAGGCGCATACGCTGTTTTTCCTTAGCGCGGCTGCGATCCACGTTTCCGTGTGAGCGTGTGAGTGCGTACCTCGGCGACCGCAGCCCGTTGCAGTTTCGGGGGTGGGTCAATATTGATATTAAATCCTGAGCTATCAAAGTTTATGGAGAGTATAATTAGCATCGGAGCCCCGAAGGGCGAAGGGCGTCCGTCGTCCGTAAAAGCTTGTTAATCTCCTTTTATTGTGTTTCATTGTTTTGATACTCTAACTGTGCGGTGGTCCCTTTTAATGGCGAAACGCTCCGTTTAACCAGTGCCACTCCGCAAGCATCGTTGCCATAGTAACCAGATTTCCTAGGCTTTCCTAGGTTACCCGAGGACGGATGAACGTATCTATGCTAAAAAGAACTATGTGCATAGGGCTCGTGTGCAATATAGTTTCTTTTAGCATAAATACCTCCAGAATGTCTCAGACACCCCGCGCATGGCTAATTCGCTCGTTTTTAGCAATTTTGAGTTGGCTTAGCGCTACATTTAGCAGCGTGATGACTTTACGCTCTCTGACTCTCTAGATTTTCATTTTTGGTCATTGTTATATCTACAAATCTCCCGGTCCAATTTCCATAATTTTTTAAGTAAAGCAGCAGGGCTATTTCTAGGTAGGCCCGTTTCAAGGCCCAACTGCTCCGTGGGGCTAGGGGGCGATTACACCCTTAAGGTGATTCGATGGACGCCATATTTTTTGTCAGAACGGCATGCGATATATCGCATCAATTGGCTCCATTTTTTCAGCTACTCGTCGTAAGGCGTGTTTTTTTTAGAGAGAAAACATCGCATTCGATACTGATATCGAAACTGCACTCGAATGCGATATTTTCTCTCTTCAAAAACAACACTTTTATTACGTTGAATTTCTTTGTGAAAATTGGTAAGTGAGTGCTTTAGTCTCCTGACAACAGAATTGCGATCTCAAAATTCGAGAAAAATGACGAGTAGCTGAAAAAATGGAGCCAATTGATGCGATATATCGCATGCCGTTCTGACACTAAATATGGCGTCCATCGAATCACCTTGACTTTGAGCAAAACAGTTCTGCGAGGACCCCTCTTGAACCAAACCCCCTCAATCAGAGGAAGCTGG
This sequence comes from Bemisia tabaci, assembly GCF_001854935.1. NCBI lineage: Eukaryota > Metazoa > Arthropoda > Insecta > Hemiptera > Aleyrodidae > Bemisia > Bemisia tabaci. Next base: position 2,849,130 of record NW_017564110.1, read on the forward strand.
TGCCCGCCCTTCGGAACATTCAGAGCCATAGTCCAAAATTGCTCAGTTCCTTCAAATTTTTAGTAACTATGACTCAGATCTTCATTGTCGTAAAGGAGCTCTCTGCATTAAAATGCGAAGCGCTCATGTGGGTCGGGTCACATAGTAGCCAGGGGAAGGAACCCTAATTCATTTTGCTCTGCGTTATCAAACTGCTTATTCGAAGAAAATCTTTGAGCAACTCACCTTCAAATATCATGGTTCCCCGTCATTCCCAAGTATAGGAGCCGGGATTAGACATGCCATTTCGCACTTCGGGCTAAGAAATCGTAATCGTAAATGGTGCAGCTAGCAGCTGAACGATCTGTAGCTATGAACTTCAAATTCGAGGATTTTTAAGTGCGAATTCACAGAGAGCGAGAAACTGCTGCAGCGTTCAAGTCTCCGGTTCAGAGTCGAACAGATTTGATGGTCAAGACGTGATTAACCGGAATTGGTTCAAAGTTTTTAGTCGGATGTTCAATCAAGGTCAATGTGAATGGGCAAGTTGTACTTAAGAGATAGTCTACTGAACTGCTATTGGGAAAATTCCGAAGATAAGTTACCTATATGGAGCCCACCATATGTCTAAATAACACACCCTGTAAGACTTAATCGTCGCAGGATCACACATTTCAAAATTTCTTGTTTTCGCGGGCAGTTTTCTTTTGATTACCTGCGTTGAGTCCAGGCCGAAAAGGGAGAAAACGTTAAACTTTGGATCTAAAATTCGGTTCACCCCAAACTATGAACACGGTCCGAAAAAATTGGAGTTTGATTACTAACTCCTCTCTCCGACCTTTCTTTTTTTCATCTTTGTTTCTTTTTTATTTTTCTCTTCCTCTTTCTTCTTTTTCCTCTTATTCTTTCTTATTCCTTCTTTCTTCTCCTCCTACTTCTTATACCTCCTTTTACTTCTTATTCCTTCTTGTTCCTTCTTTTTTCTTCTTTTTTTTCTTTTTTCTTCAGTTTTCTTCTGTTTTCTTTTTTCCTCGTGTTTCTTCTTTTTTCTCCTTGTTCCTTCTTTTTACCTCTTTCTTCTTCTTGTTTCTTCTTTTTTCTTCGTTATTCTTCGCTTTTCCTTATTTCTTCATCTTTGTTCTTATTTTTCTTCTCGTACCCCTCAATTCTTCTCTGAGAGACTCTTAAAGGTAATGAGAACAATCCTTGAATAATCGTCAGAAAATTTTCTTTTAGAAATCAGGAAATATCAAAAAATGCACCCAAAAAAAATGTAGATCGCACCCTCCGTCACTTCCGCCCCGGTTGATATCATCCCACCCGCTCGTGAACCCGAAAAATCGACGACCGGGCAACTGCGGGGCGTCTATGGACCAGGTATCATTGTTCGGGAGCCCCGTCTAGCCGACGCACACGTTATGGAGCGCGCCATGCGACACGCCGACCGGCGCGGCGCGACCGGGCTCTGCGGAAGTCCCGAAATGGGACTTTATGACGATGCGCTCGGCAGTTCACGTCATTCCCTTTGAATTGAAACAAGCGGTTACACTCCAAACGGCCTCAGTTTCCCGCCCAGCACTCCGCACCGGACCCGAGAGCTGGCACGGATTGTCGCCGAACAACTTTCGGAATCGAGAAACGGCCAAACTTTCGGGGACTTCAAAGCTTGTAAAGCTCGGGATAATTGTAACGGGCTCAATGAGTCCCGGCGATCAGAGCTAAAGTCATCCGAGTATTGCGACGTTGCAAATCGCACTGAAAACCTGCAGCAGAGTCTCTCCTTTTTGGAGCTGATTCGTTTCATTGTATTGGATGGTTATAGTTCGCCTTCATTTAAGGAGGTAGGCAAAACGCACTCACTTGAACATCAATTGTGGTATCTATGTATCCGCAACACACCTTCCACTTCGAGCATGATACTTTGATACCACTATTTCGAGCTGAAGGAGTCAGCTTTTGCCTATTCCAATAAATGAAGGCGAATCTACTTGCCTCACAAATTTGTGAAATCACGATGTCATCGATAATTTCAGCACGTGCAATTCTCTCCCTCGCTCTGTCTTTTCCAGTGGTTTACCTTTAGTCCTTACTTTCTCGCGGTTTTACCGCATGTGGCACACTTTTGCAAAGGGGTACGCGGTGTTTTTTGCACTCTGTAAAACTGCGCATGAAAACAGTTCATCGTGTTGTATCTTTAGGAATACGACAAATCCGGATTTTGAGATGTTGTTGTAACACGCGTTGCTACTTGATTTTTTTTCAATGGAAAATAGAGGTATCCATAATAACATTTAGCTTGATGTAAAATACAACGATAAAAGTTGAAAAACATGTATCTCGATTTGCGACGTTTCAAAATTTCTCGCAAAATTGAATTTGCTCGAAGGATGAGCTACAAACTTTATACCTTCGATTTTTTACTGAATTGTATTCACTCTACAAAAAATATTTATGAACCTTTCAGGAAAACAACGTTCATTTATTTCTCCTCTGAAATTTAAAAGAAAAATAAGGTAACGAAGATACTGAAACACCGCAGTCAAGATACGTATTTTTTACTTTCCCCTTCTCGCTCCTGCAAAAGAGGCAGATTTGCATTTACTTCGACGATGTACTTCTGTACAACAATTCATAATGGACCCTAAGGTGTCATTGGTTTTATGTCAAAGCATCTTGCAAGCTCGAAAATAATTGACATTATCGCAAATACCCCAATGTTGCGAGAAACTCCAAATTGAAAGTGAGTAAGGGGAGAGTGATATGCCAATTTAGGCATTCGAATTCCACGATGCGAGAATCGAGGTCGAGACCAAAATATTTGCCTGTGGCCGTCTAGCCATGACACTCTATTATGAAAATGGTTCACACGCTTTTTTTACCTGATATTTGAACCAGAACTAAACTGCATTACCGGGCAGGACGAAACATGCTAAAATTCGCGGGGGAAAACACATGCATTCTACTTCCGATAAAGGCACGGCTTTTGTTTGTATTCTGCAAGTGTTTGGACAGCAAACCTTTTTTCCTGTCAAAGGCGACTCAAACGCTGGCGGTTCGATGAATAGGTTGATCCTGTTTGCATAAGTGACGATACGCCGAGTCGGGGCCATATTTCTCAGGTCCTGCGCCTGCGCACTGACTTCTGCGCCGGCCGGCGCTAACGTGGCGCTGCGACCTGAATGGTCTTTATTAGTCATCAGCTCAGGTTCAGGTATAAGGTCTCAGGTGGGTGGTCATATTTGCAAATTAATTTTGCACTCCCACGTTTTCATCAGCCGTCTTTGTCACTGGGGAGCCTCCTGAAAATTAGCCCTGCTCCTGTTTCGTATCCCTAGGGCGGGGGCGGGGCTCTCCCTTTTCGGACAATTCTCACTTTTTGCTTTTTTCTTAAGGGAAGCGAACAGGATAAAATCTTAATGAGAATCGCGGTAACTGGACTGATGGCAGCATCGTAGCCACATAGCCGAAATAATTCCGGTTCTCACTGCGAATAAATCAGAGTTTTTGAAACATGTGCACTGAAAAAAAAATCTCGGTGTATTTACTGAGAAAATGGTAAAATTACCAAGAATTCAGGGTTCTATTTGATCCCACTTTTTTCTCGGTAAAATTACTCTTTATGGAATTGGTGATTTTACCGAGATTTCTCGGTAAAATTATTGAACTTTCTCGGTAATTTTACTGGACCTTGGTAAAAACGCCAATATTTTTTATCGACCGTGGTAGAATTACCGAGATAAAATGGCAAGTTACCGGGAATTGATTATCAATAAAAGTGGTATTCTTACCTGAAAAAAATAGTAAAAATACCGGTATTTAGGTAAGCTTACCAGTCTGTCTTGGTAAAATTACCAGTAATTGGTAACAAAAAGTGAGATGGTAAAGGTACCAACGGACCTTGGTAAAAACGCTGTGAATTTTTTCTCAGTGTATGACATTCGACGTTACCCTTACAAAAAACGTAACTACATTTCAATGTTGCCAAATTTTCCCTCGCAAATTGAATTCTCTCCAGGAGAGTATTCGGCATTTTTAACTGAAAATTACATTGATTTTTCTTCTGACCTCATACAAAAATCATGGAAATTTTGTGACAAAAATTGCACAGGTACACTCTTATAAAATAATGAATTCTTTGGGTCACTTTGGCATCCTCGGAATGGCATTACGTTCCTTCGACCCGCGGAGAATGACGAATTTAGCGTCTTGGACATTTTTGGAAAGCCTTTTAGAGGATTAATGATTTGTTGACACCAACCTGAAATTACTGTTAAACGTTCCCAACGGAAGTTTCAGTGGAACAATCTTAAGAATCCTTTGAACCGATCCAATGAAAGCTGAGAGAATGAATCCTGAGGTATTCGAACGTTAGACAAATTTACGCCACGTTAGAAAACTGTATTCATAGCGTGGGTGTCCAAGAACGCTTAAATTTTTCTTTCACCCTGGTGTCATATCTAAGAAATTTTTTACGCGTTGCCATGTCAATTTCGGGATAAATTATGCTTTAAAAAGTGAATTAAATAAAATAAATTTCTATCGAGATTTTTATCAACTTCTGTTGGGGTTCTTTTTTTTTTTTTTTTTTTTTTTTTTTTTTTTGAGGGGGCAAACTCATCGGAAGATACCTTCCTATGACCGCCTGTCTCCAATAAAATGAAATACACAACGGTAGCGTTTCGTGACAAGGATCGATAACATAGAGGAAGAGATCTGTTTGCTGAGAAGGGTAGGACGAATTCCACGTCAGTAATTATTACATATAAAATTGATTTTGATGAAATTTCAATGTGGGGATGTTCACAACTTCAGTTTGTCTCTAATCAAGAAAACGACGTAAGGATGGGATGGTGGGATCTTAGCGGATTGTAGAGGTACATTTCTCGAAAACCAACCTATATGATATCACCAAACGTGTGAAAATCCAAAGATCAGAGCACCAAAATGCTAATCAAATCAATGAAACTTTGGGATGGAGGGATCTTAGCGGATTTTATAGGTACATTTCTCAAAAACCAACCTATATGATATCGCCAAAACTTTGAAAATCCAAAAATCAGAGCACCGAAATGCTAATTAAATCAATACAACTTTAACGAAGCGACTAACATTCGAGGAAAATCAGACTAACAGAAACGGCATCGCTCATTTAAACTTACTTAATTTTGAACGATCTGGTTCATTTTTGATGATTTGAGTAAAACTAACGGGGCAAAGCCTGGATGGACCCAAGATGCAGCTTCATTGGAAAAGAACACCTTGGATCTAGAGTCCAGGCCCTTAAAAACATCGACAAGAAAAAATACCCTTGATTCAAGCAGATTTAAGCTTGAATGAAGAACCAAGTCTCTTAATTTGAGCGGATTTCCTTTTGATTTACGCAAAAATCCGATTGAATCAAGAGTATTTTTTCTTGTCAATGTCAAGAGTCTGGACTCTAGATCCAATGTGTTTTTTTTTCCAGTATCGGTAACGGAGACGGTTTGGCAACGTGGTATCAGCGCATGCTTACGAAGGTGAGTTCGGAAGAAGATGAAAGATGCACTAAAAGCCCAAAGACGTGCAGAATGCAGATGAGGTTAGCGGCAAGTTCTAAGAGTGCGAAGCGAGGTAAACATATCACTCGGCCACGTTGTAAGGAGATGAATCAACCTCAGCAGACTCCTTTCATGCCACATTCTAATGAATTCCTCCTGGGCGAAATCTACTTTCTCACTTAATTTACGAAAAATCCCTGCAGATCACTCTCCACCGCTATCTTATCCCCTGTCCGATTCCTGTCCGTAATTTTGCCGTGCTAAGTAAAAACGTCGTATAAGTCACGAGCATCGCCAAATTTCCTTCGATAAAATACAAATTTTGAGGGAAATTTGTGAAGGGACCGCGTTACACAGAAAGGAACCAAGCCACATCAGCTATATTGCCAAATTTTATTGGGCAATTTCATTTTTTACATGAAATCGGTTGTGCGGATTTTCGTGCAAATTTCGGTGAATTTTCTCCACAGTGCAAAGAAAATTCCTTAAAATTTTCAAAGAAGTCTGCACAAACGTTGTCTCGTAAAAAATTAAATTGCCCCGTTAAATTCGGCATTAGCTGATGTGGCTTGGTTCCTTTCTGATGAACACGGTCCAAATATTTTTCCTCCAATTGTTCAGAGAATTTTCTTTGTAATCAGATCTAAATTATCGAGATTTTCATGAGAAAATATTCATAAATTCCTAATAAATGAATATTTAATCGAAGGAAATTTGGCAACTCTCGAATGTTCATACGGCGTTTTTCTTTAGCGCAGCAGCATTGGCCTGAGGCTTGAGTGAATCGAACTCAACGGGAAAGGCACTAGCTCCCATGAAAAGAGGAGAACAAAAAAAAGAAAAAGAAGTCAATCGTTCATCCGAATGAAGACCATTTAAAATCATTAAAAGCACCCATCGAAAGCACCGCGCACTCTTGAGATCAACTTATAGCCCCCAAAATTCGATTTGAAAACCTGAAGTTCTAATATTAATTTATTCTCAGTAACCTTTCCCAAAAATTAAGATTACAAGGTTATTATCATGAGGCCCAACCACATCCAAGCAATTCTGGGTTATCTATAGATTTAAAAAAAAAATAAAATAATAAAAAAAATAAAAAAAAATCATGCGCCTGCGCGAACTGCACAGTGGCGTCCACTGTGCAGTGGAACGAGCCTTTCAGGGAGATTGGACATGATATTTTCGACTACAACTAAAAATTTTGATGTTAATTTTTTCACATTATAAATGCAGGGCCGGGCTCCTTGAGGGAAATTTTAGAAAAAAATCAATGAAGCTACTTCTAAAACCTATACGTTCCGTATTAACGTCGATATGAGCTTTTAATGTTCCCACATTTTGTCCGACTTCTCTCATTGATTCGCTCCTTTGAGCGCCGTTGGTTAGGCGGTCAGTGTCTGCAAAACGCCTTCACATTCATGCGTATGCAACATGGACATCCATGGAGTTCGAATAGTTGCATCCAATCGGATGTTTCCACATTTTGTCCACCTTCTCTCATTGAGTCGCTCCTTTGAGCGCCGTTGGCAAGACGGTCAATGTCTGCAAAACGCCTTCACATTCATGCGTATGCAACACGGACATCCATGGAGTTTGAATAGTCGCATCCAATCTGATGTTTCCACATTTTGTCCGACTTCTCTCATTGATGCGCTCCTTTGAGCGCCGTTGTTTAGGCGGTTAATGTCGGCAAAACGCCTTCACATTCATGCGTATGCAACACGGACATCCATGGAGTTCGAATAGTTGCATCCAACCGTTATAGTGCGAGATTAGTTTAGTTTCCGTCGCATGCGGTAAGGCTTGGATTGTTTCTCTACACCTCAACTTGGTTTCAACGTTACCGGTTGTGCCGACGAAATGAACCATTACTCATTTTCATCGCTACATTTTCAATTTTCCGAGAAATGCGGAATTTAAATGTATTGCAACGTTGTCTGCATTCAGAGAATGATAAGCAAAATTATTTTAACCTCCTGCTTTCGTTCTCTAGAAATGCCTAAATAATTTAGATCTATGATTGGACGTATTCCTGTCAAACGGAACTATGTGCATTATGACAAGAGCCTTGTTATGCATGCATGATCTTATGGGTCTCGGATGTCTCAATGCACATAGTTCTGTTTGATAGAATTAAGTCCAATTATAAGTAAAATTCTCTGAAAAATTGAAGGAAAAATATTCCCTGATTTCCTCGAAAATTCGTGTGTTATCAACGGAAATTGTGCAACGCTTAAAGGCTCGTACGGCGTTCTTCCTCAGTTCCATTCATGCGGGAGTTTGCCAGTCGAATGTGATCCACGAAGCCTTAAAGTCGCTAACTGGATCGAAAACACCACACGAACATTGGCGGATCCAGCAAATTGGCAATATTGTATTTTCTCCGTTTGAACCTAAGGAAATGTATCGATTCAGGGGCCAGGTGCTACGACAAGGATCGATTATTTATCATAGGTTTAAGTGCACTGGAAAAAAAAATACATCGGATCTAGAGTCCAGACTCTTGAAAACATTGACAAGAAAAAATACTCTTGATTCAATCAGATTAAGCTTAAATCAAAAGGAAATCCGCTCAAATTAAGAGGCTTGGTTATTGATTTAAGCAAATATCCGATTGAATCAAGAGTATTTTTTCTTGTTGATGTTTTTAAGAGTCTGGACTCTAGATCCAATGTGCTTTTTTTTCCAACGTGGCGGGAATCCGATGTTGCCAAATTGCTGGATCCGCCTCTACACACGGACGACAACGGCGATCAGAATCAGAAAAAGAAAGGAGTTGTCCTCCACGTCTGAGCCAGGAGAGAGGGTCGATGCACTAATTAGAAAAATTACGCTTGTTTCCCGATCCGAATCCGCTGCGTGAATAGCGGAAAGTGAAAAGGGAGGATACCGAGAAACGGGCGTGGACGAGAGAGAGGGCGGAAAGAGAAGAAAGGAGAAAGAAGCGGGGAAGGAATTAGCGGCACTCGGGAGAGCCAGGGGGCCCACGGGGGGCGGGGGAGGAAAGGTAAAGGGAGCCAGAGACTGTAAAGGTAAGCGACTCAATTAAACTTGTTTTGGTGCGTGCGGTGTGAACTATTCGGCAATTTTTTTCCACCAACCTGTGTCGACCCAGTGATTCGGTTCACTTTCGGTGAAAGACGAAAAGAATGCTGTTGAAAGGGTGACGAGAGCGGAGGGGAGGGGGGGGCGGCGGCCGGCAGGGGAGGAAGATTTATTTGGGAAGGTCCCGGCGGTGTTGGTGGTGGTGCGTGCCGTAAAACATTCGGGAAAGCCGTGGAAACAAGGCTGGATTTCCGATTAGCATTTTTATTTTAACAACTAAATATTGAGGTTTTCGGCCGTGTCCACGGCGACGGCCGTCCGAATGAAGTTATGACAGGGTCCTTATTCATTCATTTCACCTAATAAGGTTCTTTTATTCGCGTCCCTGGGCCGCGGCGGAGCGGGGAGCCTTTCTCCGGGTTCACACACAGCGCCGACACGGTTCGGTCAGCCGGCGCGCCCGGCGAGGTGAGCCGACACCCCGACACAGGTAAAACAGCCTCGTACAATAGTCAAACAAACAGTAACCGACGCGACGCGACCTGGAGATCCACCCTCTCTCGCCATCCACCCCCGGCGCACGGTGGGAATAATCCGCGCCTCGCCGGGTATCGCGGTCATATTGGATACCGAAAGTTGGGTCTCCTATGATCAAACCATTTTCCCTCCAGTATGAGGAACTGGCTGTAATGATGCTGTTAGTCTGCATTGAGCGTTGCTAAATATGTGACCGGAAGCCCTACTTAAAATCGTTCCTTGAACAGTATTTTCCCTTAAGAGGCCCATATGGCATACACAGAGGAGGATCCAAAAATTTGGCAACACCGGATTCCCTCCATTTAAACCTATGTTAAATAGTCGATTATTGTCATAGCACCTAGTGCCTCCAAGATTCGATACATTTCCGTAGGTTGAAATGGAGAAAAACAATGTTACCTATTTGCTGAATCCGCCAATGGGCATGCATTATGATTATAAGGCGCGAAGAAGCATTGACCATATCATCATAGAGAGGACCATTTCTGCAAATCTTCTGTAATTTTAAAAATGTAATCTTACAAGGGGTGAAATAATTTCCCGCAGTAAAAGAATACAAAATTCGAAAGAAAATATGTCGCAAGTTTTGTACATAAATTTTAAGGTAGGGTTGCACCTACCTTAAAGTTTGCCAAAATCATGGAATTTTCCTTTCCTATTTCGTACTTTTTGCGGTTGAAAATTATTTTAATCGTAATTGAGGATGCACTTTTGAAGATACAATGCCACGTTTGACAAAGTTTCGCAAAAATTGTTCTTTTTTTGATTATATATGGTTCAAGGCTTCTTTGAACCTCCCTCAATCACACTGTACATCATACAGGGTGGCCCGAAGTGGCCCAGACCTACCGTACCAGGCCTTTTTTTCGGTTAATTTGGGTCGCACGAAGTCCAGGATCGCGGGGATGTATAGGGAATCGACCCCAAGGTTTCCGAATTTCATGGTCCCATGGCCCCCCTGGCGTCCCTTGGGGGTTAAAAGAGGGTTTAAGTCAAAGTTTTGAAATTATTTCATCGGAATCAGAACATACGGAAATTTTTAACTTACATCGACACCAAGAAATCCAAAATCGGCCCATCCTTGTCCAAAATACCGACCCCTAAAGGCGGGGGATTGAGCCCTCATTCAAAAAAATTCGCAGACAAAATTTGCAGAATGTCAGCAAAGAGGAAATTCTCATGCGCTTGCCACAGAAAAATGCTTTGAAGCGAGTGGTAAATCTACAACAGAACTTAGGAAGACCGCGGATCCCTCAGTCTTTGAACGATGTCGTAATTGACCACCCTTACTCGCATACTAAAAATGACGAGCCCTTCCTTATTTTCGACAACGGTGCGGGTAGTCCAGAAAGAATCATCATTTTTTCAACAGAGAGCAACGTGAAAATACTTGGAAACAGCGATACGATATTTTCTGATGGAACTTTTAAGTCGGTCCCTAACCAATTTTTGCAGCTCTACACTCTTCACGGCCTTTTCATGGGCGTTGTCCTGCCTTTAGTTTACATGCTGTGTTCCAATAAAACCGAAGACACTTACAACGTTCTGTACCAACAGCTTAAAATTTATGCAGTATCTATTAACGTTCACCTCCACTTCCAACATGCTCTTACGGATTTTGAAATCGGCAATATGAACGCTTTAAGACGGGCTTTTGATGGAATCCAGATTAATGGATGTCTTTTTCATTTCGGACAATCTCTGTGGCGACAAATAGTGAACAGGGGGTTGAGAAACGCATACCTTGACACCGAGAATTCAGAGATAAGGAAGCATTTATTGGAGTTGATGGCATTACCATTTATTCCTGAGGAAGATTTGGTAGCAACATTTGATTCGCTCGTGGAAGAAATTCATGAAGATGTCCTAGAGTTTGCTGAGTACATCGAGCGCACTTATGTTCGAGGGAGGCGAGGAAGAGGTCGTCGACGAGCAGTGCCCCCACTTTTCCCACCACGTGTATGGAATTCTTACACATTAGTTTTAGAGAACAGACACCGCACAAACAACGTCGTCGAAGGTTTCCATTCAAAGTTTAATCGCCTCGTGGGCACGTATCACGCCAATGTTTGGAAATTTATAGAAAAACTCAGAGACGTCCAAGAGGAAACTGAACAAAATATAGTCCAGAAAAGAGGTGGACACAACATTTCGGCTCCGGTCAACAAAACTTACGTCACGAATCAGGACAGAGTGAAGGCCATAGTTGAACGGTATGCGCAGTACAAAGGAGAGGGCGAAGTCAAAACCTATCTGAGAGCGCTTGCTTACCACTTAAAACTGCATTCAAATCCCCAACGTCCTGAACCCAACTATTGAGATAAGAGGTATTTTCCCCTTTTCTAACATTACCACCCCTATTCAGTATTTTCCCCTTTTCTAATAGTAACACCCCTTTTCCTTAAGTACTTGCTTTTAGGCGCCAAAAATATTTTTCTTAGATTAACTTCTACACCTGATATGCAGTTTTGTGTGTGTCTTGATTATTTTCATTTTTCGAGTTTGTGTGTTTCCTTTCTCACTGACTCAATTGGACAAAAATAAAATCTGCTCATTGGACATATAAGTATGTATGGGTCAAAGTAATAAGGAGGACTAAAAAAGGTAGGACAAATTTTCTTTTGGACCAAACTAACTACTGGACAAAAATGTATAATGGACCAAAAAAAATTGGACACAAAAACATTGGACAAAGATTCTTATAACCGTCCTCGGAGACTTTTCTGATGGGGCAAAGGGGGACTGTCAACTTTTAAATTTGACTGTTGTAGAGGTTACCTCTGTGGCCCATCAGAACAGTCTCTAAGGATGCCTTACATGATTTTATTAGAATAGAGAGGACATTCGATTTGACTTCAGTCCCCCGAATGCTGCACTCTCGCGTCATTCATAACACATATTCGACGACGACGCGGAAGCGGATACCTGAAGGGAGGGTTTTCTCCCTGGCCGCTGGACGGGTCATCCTCTCCCACTGTGGCCCGGGCGCGGAGGGTCGCTTCCAGGCCCTCAGCAGTCAAAACCGCTCGGATTTCTTTCACGCTCACCTTACGCTCGGCCTCGGAGCGTTTACCAACACCAACGACCAGACTCAACCTAATCTCGAGATCTCCCCGATCCAAATCTTACGGCACAGTTACACCGACCGCCGAGTCGGAAAAACCGCGTATCTCCCGCGGGTCCGCCACGCTGCTCGCGCGGTTCTTACCTATCGGCACGTATCGGGATCCGAAGACACCTCAATCAGCCTCCGAGCCGCCCCGCGTCGGCTCGTCTCTCTGCCGCTGCACAAAAGGATCCAGAGGCTTTGTCCGCCGTCCTCATGTTAAATCACGTATCTACGTTAATATTGTACGTGAGATAGGTGGTTTTGTCGGAGGTGGCAGTTGTATACTTTGTAATTCATCCATTATCAGCATTACGGTCTCAGCGCTAATGTTATCGCTTCCTTGCTTCTCCGGCGACTAACGGCCGGGCCGTGATATCAAGATTCCAGTTTATTCGGGTGTTGAAAGCAACGAAGCTGATTATATCGCCTGTATCGATTCTAGATTCCAGTCGCCGAAATCTGTATCATACAGGGTGATCCATAAGTCCCGCACCACCCCTATGAGCCGCAAGGTTCTTGCCCTTTTTGGGGATATCTCCTTCAAATTTTGGATGGTCCCAATGGTTGTTTCCCTAGACCTGGGGACACACAAAATTTCAAGTCTCCATCTCAATTTATTCACAAGTTACAGGATGGCGTCTGCTGATTGTGGTGCGAAACTTGTGGATCACCCTGCATGTCTTAAAACGATAATCTGAGTGATAATGGAGAAGAAAATAGAGGCTGGTGGGTAACATCTTCATTCAGGCCCGGTTCTACCATCTCTCATATTTACACTCTCGACATAAAAAAACGTTTTAAATGTTTTTTTGAGGAAATTTTAGGTCTTTAAAAGAATAAATTTCATGGTGCTGGTTTCGTGGTTTTGGAATTAAAATTTTTGACACCTGCTGAAATTGTATTAAGTAGGTACCCAAAGTCTCTATCCAATTTCAGCCAGAGGCTGAATTTAACACAAAGGTGAAAGAACCAGACGACAGTGGTGCGTTACTGTGTGAATTCGTATTATCGATGCTTGATGTGAGCAACGTATCAAAAATAGAGGGTATCGAATCAGGATTCAGTAGGACACTTTTTAAAGAAGGGTGAAAGTAATTCAAAGGGTAATTCAACTGAAATCATAATCACATTTACTGCGTATACGCTGGGGAAACACTGCTCTCCCAAAATAATCTAGAAGAGGATTGTATTGTACAGGCTCGGACTGGCCATAAGGCCAATCTGCCATTGGTAGATACGCCCCCTTGGCGCACCGAAAATGCGCCCCTTTGGTAGATAGCAAAATAAGGAGAGAAAAAATTACGACCGAGAATATATGCGGAAAATTTCTTAAATGAACGAGAAGAGAGAGTTAGGAGTAAAGAAAGGTGTCTTTACGCATGATAGTGGTCAACTAACAGAGGTCCAAGAACTACTTTCTGAACACTTTTCTGTGAAATTTTCACATTTTTATTGACGTAAAGGCGCTATATCATCCTCCTCCTTCATTTGCTATGTGTAACTCCCTTAGAAGCGATGGTCGGTTTGATTTTTAGACATACGCACCCTTTATAAACCTCTTGAGAGACCTTTAAACATATTTCTTCCTTTTCAAAATGACTATTGATTTGGACATACTATCGCATATCTCGGGCAAACTTAACCTTCCTTTATGTCGAAATCCAAAAATAAGAGGCATCTGAAGTATAAACGCGATACAACTATTCGCGCAGGATGGATATGGAAGTCCACATTGCATATGAGCAATGTAAGACGCGATGGCGTGAGTCGCGTGAACTTGCAATGCTCTGCTCTACGCTACTAGTTTGAAGCACCATTACGAATAAGACAAACGCAAACGAATACAATATGGAAATAAACTCTAAAGCGAGGGAAAGGATGAGCGTTAACTACAGCGCAGAGATACAACTATTCGTACTTGATGAACGTCCGTGCTGCATCTGAAAAATTGAAGGCGCGATGACGCGAAGCGAAAGCTCTCAATGCTTTGCTATATGTATGCTGTCAATGAGTTGTCGCTCAGATTCGGGAGAAAAGTTAATAAAGAGGCCCAAACACATCTCTCCTACCTTCGGCTGTGTTACTCACGCAGTGCTTGAAGCACTATTACGAATGGGACAAACGGAAACAAACACAATATGGAAATAGAGGGAGGGGAAGGATGCGCGTTTGCGACGGCGCAGAGATACAACTATTCGTACTTGATGGACGTCCGTGCTGCATCTGAAAAATTAAAGGCGCGATGACGCGAAGCGTGAGCTCTCAATGCTCTGATATATGCAGTTAATGAGGCGTTGGTCAGATTCGGGAGAAAAGTTAAAAGAGGCCCAAATACGTATTTCCTGTCTTCGGCTGTGTTGATACTCGTTCTTTCTTCTTTTTTCAGGTTCTTGTCTGATTTTTTTTTTTTTTTTTAGGATGGATTTGCAGACCCACGTCTGAAGCTCGTGTAAACCGCAGCACTAGCTCGGTTCTTTTGAAAATAATGGTGCACGGATGCGTCCAAAGGCTTTAATTTTTTATATTTTCTTTAATTTCCGAAGTCTGTCGGTTACTTCAATACGTTCAATTTTACAATTTTTACTCCGTTCGATTAATAAACTTTGAACCTGAAAATTGCGTAAACTTATGCTGCTTTGCCAAAATTTTCTAAACCCCTCGCCACGTAGGGGATGCCCTACCAGGAAATAACACATTACGCCCCTTTAACCAGCCAAGGGTCTACGCCCTCAGATGCAAGCCAGTCCGACCCTGGTATTGTATTCTCATCAATATCAAAAATCATGAAGATTATAATAGAAAAATAGCATTAGCATTCAATCGTTAGGACGGAGTGTGACATTATTTGCTACGAGGCAAGATTCCGATGTGAATAAGCACATAAAATACGACTTCTCGAACAGGCGTACGGAGGATGTTTTTTTGCCAACTTAGAAAATTGAAGGCGAACTAGACGTGTACGTAGCCTTCATAGCTCCTTCGGACCGATTATGTTTCCTCCAAATTCAGTCAAAAACCGCATTTACTAAAGACGTTGTTTCTTCTGTCTCTTTTTTGCGCCCATGCGACCTAAATTTTCGGACTGTAATTACGTTAATATTTCTCTAACCCGTTATACATGTATTTAAACATTTTAAACGTATAAATCGTGTTCTATGTAAAGATAAGGACACTTTCTTACAGTTCATTCAAAATTAATGTCTTAAGGGTAGCAATACTCGTATTTAACTGATGGTGCTTTGAAAAAGTTTTCTCTTGGTTAAATTAACCCGTCTGTCTGCCTTAAGCAAGTGAAATTCAACTCGTGCTTTGAATTTCACTGTGTAGTATTGAGGTATCGTAAGTTCGGTCTCAGCATTTTTCTCAAATCGAATGTTGTAAGCTTTGGACGCAGAATATCCGAACAGGATGGTGGGTTTGAATAAGATCACCTCAAAGAGAGAAAGAAAAAAAACCACCCCACTTTCATTTTAATGCTACGGTGATGGGATAGTATTCATTCTGTAAATAATAATTATTAGACTTTTAATTTTACGGTTGCACCGTCGAAAAAGTTCTTTTTTTCTACTACAGAATATGAAAGGGCTTCTTCGAGGGGGTGAGGAATCTTTGGCAGCTTCCAATTTGCTCTCATAGCAGTCTTTAATCTTTAAGTATAATCACCACCTCCAGTGCTTTGTTTTCATGCTTGAAGCATTATCCGCCGACGTTAAATGGAGTTTACTGGGATGTATTTCTAAGGGATGTTTCGAATTTTCGTATTCCTTTGAAGTCCTGTAAACTTTTCACAACTATTCATATCCGATGAAAAGAGGTTTCAAACCGTTCGGGAAGTAATTTCACATAATGTCTCTCATTTTTATACCTCACCCGTTTCTTGATTCTTTGTCTCGTCTCTTTTGAAAATCTTGTTGTTAATTTTTGCTCTAAAAAAACCACCATTTACCACTGAAAGTGAAAAAAAATAATGGTCATAGTAAGTTCATGACACGGGAGATTTTCATGAGATGGTAATGCCCCTTAAATTTTATCCATCTTAAGCAACTTTACAATCTCTTTTTTCTTTAAAAAATAAGATAAAATCATCTTGAGTCAAAAATAAAATTGATTGACTCGATCAGATTTCTACTCACTGGAAAAAAAAGGCCCTCGGATACAGGGTCCAGACTCTTAAAGAATTTAACAAGAAAAAACGCTCTTGATTCAATCGGACTTTTCCTTGAATTGAGGCTCAAGCCTCTTGATTTAAACGGAGTTCCTTTTGGTTCGAGCAAAAATCCGATTGAATTGAGAGTATTTTTTCTTTTTGTCAAATTTTTTTTGAGTCTTGACTCTGGATCCAAGAGACTTTCTTTCCAGTACTTGGCATAAGCATATTTTTGTTTGATTCAATCGGAATTTCCTATATCGGCGGGAAACTCAAGAATATTTGGACTACATTTTACAATTAGGAACTATAAATTCCGGCCCGGTTAAAAAACAACGTATGTGACATTAGTGTTCCTATGCATATAAGTGTTTTTTTTTTTTTTTTTTTTTTTTCAGATGAGTCAGAATTTTTAGTTCCAAATTGCAAAATGCAGTCCATTTCAGCTAAAACCAAATCAGTTTTTGTTCACTGAACCGCGGAGATTTTACAAAAAAAAATCGAGATCCGTGCTTTCCGACTTTCACCATAGTTTCAGAAAATGTTTCCAATCTGGGTTCAAAGGCACGCGAGAAAAATGCCGAGTGAAATGCGCGCGATCGACGAATCAATATTGGTACGCAACGGAGCCGCGTCCGTTTTTACGGGTATTTCGTGACCAATCAGAGATTAAAGGCCGTCCACCGGTCATAACATAGCTCATCCCACAATTAAAAAGGGGCCTCGCAGCGCGACCCCCTCTTCGCAACGAGCCTTCAATGGTGATATGAAACGCATAAATCCATGTTCTCGCCCTTTTCATCGCCCTGACTTTTATGAGTTATTTCTCCGAAACGGCTGCTTGAGATATCGCCGCGCTCTTTGTGCCGCCCTCCGCGCTCTCGAGCCGCGCTCCCACAGTGAGGCCGCGACGCGAAAGCGACCGCGCGATGTCAATCGCGCCACCGGGTACAATGATTATTAACCAATCACAGACGTCGATGGCTGCCTCATCAGTAATGACAGGCGTTTTTAAAAACATCCCTATCAATTGCGCGGCCTCGCCACGCACCGCGCTTTTCGCTTCGCGTCGCGGCCCGCCTGTGGAACCGAGGCTTCATCTCGTGCGAACTTCGGCGCGGGGCTTTCAGCCAGATTGAATTGCCTTGTAAAATGTACGCACGTGTGGCGGGAATTGCGGACCCCTCCGAGTGTCCGGACTTTCTTCCCCGAGTGTGCTGAAACAACTTATCTCCTTCAGAAACCCTGGGTAGATAAGTGGTTTTCGTTACGCATGTCAGTGTATGCCTTCTCGCAATCAGTTTAATTAGTGACGGAGTCGCGAGTTGGATATGTGCGCATTGACGGGAGTCGTACCCACGGTCGTGCATGAAGAGAATCCAGCGGGCTGGTTACATGTTTATCGCTCCTTTGTCGAAGGATCTTAACCGAAAAGAGTCTATACTTTGCGATGGTATTTGTCGATCGAAGTCGTTAGATAAACAGACGATTGAGTTTCGATAATCAGCCCGCCTGATATCCTCAATGATGTCGCTGGAAATCAGCCATCGCCGGTGTCTTGTAAGGCACTCACGAAAAATTAGAAGAGCATATATTTCAGAAATAAAAGAATAAGAATTATTAGAGTACTATTTTTGAAACTTCAATATGAATGGACACTTTTGCCTCAGCAAAAACACAGGTGCAAGTGGCACAGGAAAGCGTGCAGTGTAATCCGTGACCCTCGTTACGTGTGTTGAGATAAGATCGGACAGGCAATTTAACTTACTCCTTGACAAAGCGTGGAGTAGAACATGAAATTGAAGGCGCTCCAAAGCGGGATCGTGCTACTTATTACCATTGCAATCAAACGTTCACCATGCGAATGCGCATTATTGCGATCGATACAACATGCAAACTGCTTGCAATTTGACGATTGCAGTTGCCTGTACAATGCCTAGTTGAAGGTCCTATTAGGAGTGGTGTTGAGTCAAGTGACGATGAATGACAGGCACCAACACAAAGAGCTTAAAACAGGGTGAAGTGTACTTTCAACAGCATAGTACGCTGGTATTTAAAACTCGGGAACCAGGAAGATGTAAGAATGGAACGTAGTAATGCCAGTTTCCCGGTAGAGCATAGCAAATGAGGTTGACGGGCAGCACTGTACTGCCGTGCTAAAGAAGAACACCGTATAAGTCTTCAGACGTTGCCAAGTTTCCTTCGATGAAAACCGAATTCACTGGGATAATTGCGGATATTATTTTCCAAAATGTTCAGACAATTTTGCACGCAATTCAATCTAAAATATCTGAAAATTTCAAGGAGAAATATGCACGAATGTTGTCAAAAATACATGTTTTATCAAGGGGTATTTGGCAACTCTCGAATGTTCATACGGCGTTCTTCCTTCGCCCGGGAGTATAAATCTCGTCACCCAGAATGTCCCGGTGAAAGGTCAATCTGAACCATGCGAACAGGAAGACTTCTGGAGCCAACGGCAGACACAATTATGATCATTTCCGCGGAAGTGTCTCTGAATCGAATGAAAAGGGAGATAGTGGCTATCTTACCGGATACTTTTCCTCCGATGACAAAGTTTTGTAATTGGGTGCACATTTTTTGCGAGGAGCAGTGATTTATTTCTTGTAGCACTTGCGCCAACGAATCTGGTCTTATTTTTTAATTATTTTGGGTCATGTTTAAAAAATTGTTTGAAATTTATATTATGCTATAGCGCGTCAGTTATCAATGTGCCAAATCTTACAATTCGTCCTAAGAGTTACCCAGAACGACCGAGGCTTAAAGCACCATAGGAGATTGGGCCGCTAGGTGATCTGATTAACTGATTAACTGATTATCTGATGAAACGTTGGAGCGACTCCAAAAATGAGTCCGAGAATGGGTCAGTTGCGCTGGTCACAGAATCGTGTTTTAATGCTTAATTCTTGCATATCAACTAAAAATAATAAGATCTATCGAAAATGCAACTTTCTACGTTCAATATCAACCGAGATATTGCGGCTTGAAAAACTCGATTTATGACGTCATCAACCGCGGTAGTACATACCATGTTATGCACTACCGCGGTGGATGACGTCAAAAACCTGACTTTTCAAAGGACGATATCTCGGTTAATATTCAACGCAGAAAGTTGCTGTGTGAACAGATCTTCGTATTTTTAGCTTATCTACAAGAAGCAAGCATCAAAACGCGATTCTGTTACCAGCGCAACTGACCCATTCACTCGAAGGAGGTATCGGGGCTATCCACTATGATTTTTCGCCTTCAATTCTCGAGTTAGGATAGGAAACATCCTCCGTGCAGGAATAGTTATCTCATCAAAGTTATGTATTGTGCTGTTTATTAATCTCCGAGATAATGTCAAACCTGACCGGGCGGCGCAGTTTTTGATGCTAGCTGTTTTTCTCCATTCAAGTCTCCATGATTGATCATAAATATTGGGTAAAAAAAAGATACGTCCACTCCGTAATTTCTTTGGTGGAGCAGTCCTCTTCTGGCGTACATGAAGGAAACGCCATTGGCAGCACGTGATGGTCCCCATATCTTCGTGTGAATGTTGACAAGCCGATTCTCGTCATCTTATTCTGCCGTGCTAGAGGTAAACACTGTATGCTCATCCGAAAGTTGTCGAAAGTCCCTGATAAAATATCAATTTTTAAGGGAAGTCTTGAAATTTTCTCCCTGAAATTTTCCAATGCTTTAGGTTAAATCGCAAACAAACTTGTCTGAAAATTTGAAAAAATAATCACAAAGTTTCTCAGAGAATTTAAATTTTATCGAAGAAAACTCGGCAACGTCCGAAAGCACGTAGGCTGTTCTTCCTCAGCGCAGTACTCACCCCTGACTGATAGAAGCTTTTCACGCCGCCGTCAAAAGACCACGGCAAATTCGCAAAACGAGCCGCCTGTACGCTTCCACGAGGGGCCGGGACCTTAAATATTGCGTCACGCTCTAATTGATTTTACGAACGTGTGTTGCCGATCATCTTTATTATATTAGTTCAATTTGCACTGAATTTCATAGAAAAGTTCCGATATTTTCTCATTGAGTGACAGCATCGACTTAAGTCCAGCACTCAGTCGTTTGGACTTCAAAGCGCGCCCGAAGTCTTGTGTGGTCCAATGAGGAGTTTCCTTGGTCGAAAAGCTGAGTGGAGAGGACGAAACTTCGTGCTCGTGATGCCTTTTTGGCATTGAAAATAAAGTATGAAGTTTCTACTTCTCGGGCTGTTTTAAATCGTCATAAAGGCGTTCCTCATGTTTTCCTATCTGAAATATCAAACTGGGGCTTTGCCTGCCATTTTGTATTCAAATAGTATTGCCATCACTATGGGCTGCAAAGCATCAAACATGGAAATTTTCAAATTGTATCTCTTTCCTTTCAACAAACCATCGAAGGACATCAGAAGTTACAGATTTTAACGCTCTATTTTCTGTGCTTCCTTCAAAAATTATACATGCATCATCATTTTTCTCTTATTTCTCATTATTCTCTTTAAAATTGGTATTTTTTCTTGAATTTTCACACATAAAATCGAACTTTTGTTGAGCTTTCCGATAATTTTGCTTCAACTCAGGCAGTTTTCCTCCACGACGAAAGTTCCGAAATCGTCTTAATCGTAGTTTATTTTAAATTTCCCCTCTTACACAGAGAGAAAACTCAACACAAAAGTTCGGTTAATATGGGATATAAAACACAAAATAAACCAAGCCTTCGGTTGACGCTGGGGTTTCCCAGTCCCTCCATCGTTTTCTACGCTAAATTCACCGCAAATTGTACCAAAATCAACATAAAATTTGGGGTTGGTTTGTGTTTCACCCCCTAACTAAAAGTAACACCAGAACACAAATATTTTTATGTGTGGCGGTGTCCAGGGATAAAGGAAATTTTCGAAGTAAGCGAGATTTCGTCTCAACTGTAGTTCAACTTAGCAAGATTTCACAGAAATAAAAACTTTCGAGAATCGAGGAAATTGGACAACAGCGCAGAAGCGTGGAACATCCCGTGCGGAGTCCCTTTCGCCGAGCTTAGAGTCGGTTGTAAAAACTCCCGTGATGAAACAGATGCAATGCTCGTAAAATGCTCTCCGGCGCATGTGTACTCGTGTCCTCGGAGGGCGGAGGGTGCGCGGGAGGGGTTGAAATTACCTTTTATGTGCCTCCTCCCGACTTGATATTTGGGGGAAAGCGCGAATCGTCGCCGGCGATCGGGGAAATCCTCACTTTAAATAAGAATTTATGCTCCCTCGTCCCTTCGGAAAACTTTCTGCAGGGGCTCCAAACGGGACACCCCCACCCCCCGCCCGCGCCGGCCATAGTAACAATTTTCAAATCGCACGCCGGCACGCTACGATAATCCGCCGGTATAACAGGCCGGTATCATTGATTTTCTTAACGGGGAGCGAAAAATTCATTGTCGGAGCGATAGCCGTTCCCAGCCCTGCCGTCCAAAATAAAAACGGCGTAACTCCATTCAAGCGTTTTTCAATTGTTTCCTGACGAAATGCTGTTTAACAAGAAAACGAACAAATGTTCATCCTTCATTTTTTCCAGTCGAGTCTGTCATATCTTTAATGCCTCAAAATGAAATAATGAAGTCTTTGGCCAGTCGGGTTTTTTTGTAATAGAGCAATATGTGTACAAGAAAAAGTTAAAACTTAGAATGGGTTAGATGGGCGTTGCTACCTAAAAATTTCACTGATTTTTTTTCTGGTTACACACAAAAATCAGCAAAATTTTGTATAGAAATTGCGCAGTCATTGTTTGCAAATAAAAATTGTAAAAGTTCCAGGCAATTTTGCAACATTTGAATGGAATTATGTTCCTTCGTTTAAACGATGAAGTAAGATACACCCCAACGTCATGTTTATCTTCCATATTCCAATGCTGAAATATTTTTTTTTCAATACCTGGCAAACGTCAGAGATACATTAGAGTTTGGTCCTTCTAACTATGTCACCGCGGTTTCCGTGAAGCTGAAGTTATGTTTGTTACGCACGAGTGCCAATAGTTTAATGTTAAATTAATAATCATGAGCTGAAATGAACCGCGTCTGAAAGTGGATCATCACTTATCGATTGACACTGATAGGTGTTCGGGTTCTGACGTTATTTACGCCTTATTGTGGCAATAACGATCATAGCGTATACTCAGTTTACATGCGATTTGGATTCCACCCAAACTTACGTAAATAGGTGGTATCTACAGGATGGTTCGAGACTGACAACAAATATTTCAGAATTCGGATGCATATGATGCATTTTGGTGCACAGTATAAATCATCTCAGTTTTACGTTTTTTAATTTTTATTTTTGTGAAAAGCTGCTTGCCAACATCACTGCACCCCTTTTCGGATAATTGAAAACCAGATTATTTGATTATTGTTATGGCACCATGGTAAAAAAAATTAGCCATAAAGTCAGTTTGTTTTTGCTTTTTAAAAATATATTATCCGCAAGGACGTGCCGCTTCAACAATGGAACTTTATTGTTTTGGAATCCATCGATCTACCTACATTGCCGTCATTATGAGTCATTTCAACTATCAAGATTCGTGATTCTAGAATTTAGTCACTGATTTATCTACTGTTAATCGTCAGACCATTTTGAAGCAGAAGTCAGTTTACCGTCGAGTATAAACAGAGACAATAATGCAGAAAAGACGGAATTTTGCATATTATAGACTTACAGGCATCTCAGAAACAAAAATAAAAGCGTGGACATTTTGGATGAAGAATACTTAATTCAAGACAAATATTATCACGCATGGGATTTCTTTTGGTACATTCGTTGCAAAGGCGGAAAGTTTTAAATCCGCTACGCGGTTTGTGGTCCGCGAAGCGGTTGCCTGTTCGCCTTCATTTGAACGGTTAGGCAACTATTTCGACTTGCTTGGTATATTGTTGCCTATGCATCGAAGATGAAGGAAAACCGCCCTCTGTTGTTTACCTGAGACCACAGTCGCCGATTCTCCTTACTTATGATCCATCTGGTGATTGCTCAAACATCCTTGTTTTGTAAAGCTGGTTTTGGCGATACAGCAATGCAGAGTTTACATTTTTAGCCCAAATACGGACATGCTGATGCTGGAAAATATAACATTCGCAATGCTGTATCACCGAAATCATCTTTGACCTCGAATTAAAACTAACTTTTGAGACTTGTATCATAATTAAATTTCATTTGAATCACACGTCGTTAGAATCCTCATATTCCCAGAAAATAGGTGTAAAAAGGCTCTTCTTTGAAGGTTGTTTCTTTACACTGTTAGATATTTCTGAGTGAAATTCTGGGCCTGAATCTCAGCGCTCAGGAACCCGGAGTGATATAAATGTGAAGCGGAATCCACTCTCGTTACGGAGAAACTTACACTGTTATGGAGCGGTATCTATAATCTTTTGTGGAATGTCATACTCACTCATGGTGCCAATTTTATCACTAGGGATTTTTGGGCGCGATACAGACTCCGGCACCGCGAGTTCCACCCCTCGATTTTTAAAATTGTGTCTGTCGCAGGCAAATAGACAAATCAGGCATTTCATCAAATGCTTAAGCAGATAATACAAAATTTGATGGTTTACAAAGACTTGTGTGTTTTTGACGAGGAACTAGTAAGTTGTTAATGTTTTGAAAGTAACAATGCATCAAAACTGCGAACTTGGGTTGTACATATATTGCTCTCCAAATGCTCCTTATATATATATATCAACTTTCAAAATTTTAAAAATTCAGTATTACATTACATACTGAAAATCCCGAGGTAAAAGCTCGTTTAAGGGCTAGATCTAATTTATTTACAATTGTATGATGCCAATTTTTACAGATACTCCTTATCAACTTGAGAGAATAATTATTTTGTCTAAAACTAGCAAAAGAATCAGAATTTCAATCCAAGTAAGAATATTTGACTATTTGCCTCGGCATTTGATTAGATGCCCGATTTGACTATTTGATGCCTTTGACATAGCCACCACGTTTCTTACGATTAGTAGCGATCAACACTAAAGAGTTGGCAGGTCCTAAATCGAGAGAGAAAGTTGTGAGGAGAGACCTCGGTGAAGGGGCGAGATGGCAACGGGGGATGATCCCGAAGGAACGGGAAGGAGTAGCAAATTGGACGGCGGGCAACTGCCGGTGCCGGTGCCGGGATGATCCCGGATCCTGTTATCCGCGCTGGCAGTCGAAACGCATTTGATCCACGTAACGTATCATAAAGGAGAGGTAAACAAAAATAATTGTTTTCTGGAAGGAGCCGAGCCGAAATGTTTGCCTGAAAATCGGGAGCCCGACCAGGAGATACCAAGACACAGACGGAAGAGAGGAGGTATTATGGTCGTAGGGCGATGCTCATTTTAAAGACTCGCTGAAGAGGCCAATTACCAGAGGGTGCTTAACTCCCTGCGCCCGCACACCCTCTCCCCGGCCGCCGCACCCCCGGCCTGCGCCCCCTCACCCCCGCTCTGCGCCATTCGCAGCCACGAATTCACATTAGCTCTTGAAGCTCCCAACCAGCTCTCGCGTCTAGTCGAGTGTGCATATCTTCTGCCTGATGACACGCTTTTCTAACCTGTAAACTAAATTTCCCAGCCAGGCCGCCCTTCCTTGTTGCAACCCAGTTGCCAAGTCTTCTAGGTTTTCCCGCAAACAAATGGAAATGCGGGGCTGGGAGGACGAGGAACATAAGTGCAGTTTTTTCTATTATACGAGATATACGTACTGGGAAAAAACACATTGGATCTAGAGTCCAGACTCTTAAAAACATCGACAAGAAAAAGTACTCTTGATTCAATCAGAATCTAGCTTAAATCAAGAACCAAGCCTCTTAATTTAAGCGGATTTCGTTTTGATTCAAACAAAAATTCGATTGAATCAAGAGTATTTGTTCTTGTTAATGTTTTCAAGAGTCTGGACTCTAGATCCAATGTGGTTTTTTTCCAGCGCGTGTTTGAAATCTCAAAAGCACATGGAACCTTATGGCGGGATGAGAGTTCAAACCGACTTTTCGGTGCTTAAAAATTGGAATTTGGGAGAGAATTTTTCACAGAATTTGTATTAAGACTTGTTTTATTTGGAATCATTAATATCTCATTTGTGTCTATGACTGCACTTATGCGCCTTGTCCTCCAAACCTCTCAACTAAAGCATTAAATGATTCGCTCTGAAACCAGCGCTGGTGGTATTACGTCAGGTTTTATAATACCGTCAAAAATCCTCTGATGCTCTTAAATTTTCTTGCGAATTTTCAAGTTCTCTTGTGTTTTTACCAAAAAAATTATATTTTCTTGACTGTATCTCTTGCGTGCAACAGACTCATTCTATTTAGATTAGTTGTGGTGTAAGTGAATTTTTACGTCTTGTTGGTTGTTGAGCCTCGGATTGAGCAGTAGACCCTATCCATAAGGTGTAAAATTTACCAAACATCAGTTTATTTGCTAAATGATTTGAACAACACATTGTTCAGCCAACAAGAGGACGATTTTATGGATCGCGTGGTGCTGCTCCGAAAGTAAATGTTTCCATGAGTTATCAAGAGAGGAACTACAGCGCCTCTACTTGTCTTCGATTTCAACCATCCCTTAATGTTATAAAGTTCTCCATAGTTCACTACAGTTTGCGTTCGAGTCGAAATTGGGGTGCATTGCGTCCCATGCCCTTCAAAACCTTTACAACCCAGTTTTAAAAACAGCTTCACCCTAAAAAATGTCCTCTAGTGGTCCTTATCTAAAATCTGTGCTTCAAAGGTTCAAAAAAAACTGCAAGGTAATCATGATGAATATAGTTTATTCAGTAGGTATTTAATGACGACTAGGAACAATTAAAAATAATTATTTTCAGAATGAGAGATAAAAATTAATATTGCAGTGAAAAATTGTAAACTCAACATAAAAATTTACCAGGTCCCCTTGAATTTTGTAAGAGTCGAAATATGCGCATTTTAACTTTATTCTTAGATGATCGAAAAAGAATACATCTCACTCGAATTTCACCGGTGCTCTTTAAAGATGATCAGGAGTAAGTAGATACGGAAAAGTGGCAACTGTGCACTAAATTTTCCTTCGGCACTTCCTCTGGCTAATTTATTCTCTCCCTTCTTGTCTCTATAGTGCGACTCACTTGAGCATACGTATTGCCTTCCACTTTGTCCCTTCCTCCATGCTCTTGTCCCCAAACAAGCTCACTCAAACCAACTTTAAAATTTTTCATTGTATTTAGTTTCTGAGTGGGAGAGCTAAATGACCTTCTGAGAGCGGTTGCCTCCGGAAATAGAAAATCTCATGAAATCCATCTGCGTGAATATCTTTCTGTTTCTTGTTTTATTTTTTTTACTATTTACCGCTTTTATTTGTGACTTGGGAGTTTCTTATCACTCAGATTTTCAAAAAACCGATGTTTCTAATCGCACTTGACCAAATAATTACTGGGAGGAGCAGCAAAAAACTGCCAGTGTCACAAAATGGGGAAATAATAATATGTCGGTCGGTGATCATGAAACCGCGGATAGCAAAGAGTGCCTGCAAAACTGCAACGCATTGTGAAAAGCCAACGAAAATTGGAGGATAAGTTGGATAACAAAACCCTTACCTTCGAGTCTTTGAAAAGTATTGTCTTTTTTCCACAAGAGGAGGTAAACGCACTGATTAATTTAGTTATTTTGCTAGGCTAGGCTAGGCTGGTGAGGTTATTTTGCTGGGAGGGGCCCGACAAATTTTTAAAATTTAAACTCTACGAGTATTTGGGTGCATTTTACTATGCCGCTTTTCCATTAATTTTGCAAACTTCCGCCTTAAAGTCGACAGATATGCATCATACATAGGCCCTTGCGAGAAAGAACTATCATTGTCGATGACGAGGGCTTTATTCCACCATCAAGAATTTCTGGGGGAGGGCAGCTAATACTATTTTCAATGCTGGGGGTAGGTCCTCCCTGTACTGGCAACAACCACTAGCAAAGGCTCCTAGCATCACAGGTCTACAGGGACTATAAAGGAGAACATACGAACGAATTTTCAACCCAAATCTTCATACCTTTTTGAACCAATTTGGTTCGACAATTTCAAGTATTTGCACAACCAAATGTTCGTAAAACACTCCTCTTAGCTCCGTCTCTGTCCTTTATCCCATCTTTTATTCTTCTTCTACTCATTTACATCTCCGTTCTCCTTCTTCTTTTCCTGTTCTCGACCTCACAAGTGTATCAAACCTCTCTCTGACGCATGACGTTCACCATGTCTGATGACGCTTGAATTCCTCGGGCACCTTACCCGAGGTTGGTTTTTTTCGAGAAAACCATTACGAATTTACGAAGGAAAATGAGCTGTTTACGAGATTCCGAGGTAGGTGCTTCCTGACAGTGTTGAATTGATCAAAAATGGCCCTGAAAAGCGCAGCTCGCGGTGCGGCGCAAGACCGGAATGTTTACGTCAGTGGGTGGGCAGTAAAAATCAGAGGGTAAGGAGCGGCCCCAAAATGTATGTGTCAAGTTATCTCTTAAAAATGAAGAGGTGCATGAGGATACGTGGATTATTCCGAAATGTTTACAATAAGTTGGGGTAAATAATGAAAGCTCAAGAACACAGCAATCAGTCATTAACGGCGCACAGACCGACTACAAACAAGCTCCTTCATTCCTTGCCAAATTGCATGAAAACTCGACAAAAAATCCAATGAGGTTTTCCGTAAAGAACTCCGACAAGTTCCTAGTAGAAGTACGATTTTTGGGTGGAAATTTTGCAATTTCAAAACACAGTTACGTTATTAAGATTTTTAGGAAATTCCTATTACGCGAGGAAGTCACTACTTCCCAAAAACAATTTGGGAGTTAACAATTATTTAGGTTTCCTTCTTTTTCATGATCAATCACAAGGACTCGAAGAGGAAATCAGAATTAGCATTAAAATAATCAGGTCGGATTGCAACCTGATTTCCCACAAGGCAAGATTTGCAGTCACCACAAGACACCATTCCTCGAATAGGTGACTATTGCAGCATGGAGGTATTATCTGGCCTAACTTGAATATTGAAGGCGAAATAGCTATGTGCGTAGCCTCTAAGTATAACCTTTTCGTGTAAATTCGACCAAATTTTGCAATTAGAAACGACAATGGGTCAGTGTTGCGCTGGTCACAGAATCGTGTTTTGATGCATGATTCTTGTAGATTAGCAAAAAATAATATGATCTGTCCAAACAGCAACTTTCTACGTTGAATATTAACAGAGATATCGCCATTTGAAAAGTCAGGGTTTTGACGTCATCCACCGCGGTAGTGACACTCTTGATTTCTTCCTCCTTGCTTTCATCCGAGTTTCACGTTGAGTAACCGGTGCAAATGTGCGTAACACACACCGAACTCGAAGTCTTGTAGGCGCTAATATGCGTTTCACGCCAACTGGCCGACTGCACTGCTTTTGGCGCAATGCGGGAAGTATTCATGCAGTCTTGTAGGCGCTAATATGCGGTTCAAGCCGACCGCACTGTTTGGTGCAATGCGTGACGTATTCCCACTGTCTTGCAGGCGCTAATATCATTCATCCGAGTTTCATTTTGAGTAACGAGCAAATGTGCGTCACTGAACAAGATGGAGGAGACCAAGAGTGTTACTACCGCGGTGGATGACGTCATAAATCGAGTTTTTCAAGCCGCGATATCTCGGTTAATATTCAACGTAGACAGTTGCTGTTTGGACAGCTCTTATTGTTTTCAGTTGATCTGCAAGAATAAAGGATCTAAACACGATTCTGTGACCAGCGCAACTGGCCCATGTCTGGCGCAGTTCAGAAATAACGTATGTACTATTAGTTTCCCTATACACTTGAGTGTTTGTACCGATGAGCCAGAGGCTGTAGTTCCGAATTGCAAAATGTAATCCAATTCTTCCTCCCCTTAATTGGACTGCATTTTGCAATTTTGAACTATAAATTCTGGCTCATCTGAAAAAACACTTATGTGCATACACCAGTGTACACCAGGGGAAAAAAACACATTGGATCTAGAGTCCAGACTCTTGAAAACATTGACAAGAAAAAATACTCTTGATTCAATCGGATTTTTGCTCGAATCAAAATGAAATCCACTTAAATTAAGAGGCTTGGTTCTTGATTCAAGCTAGATTCTGATTGAATCAAGAGTACTTTTTCTTGTCGGTGTTTTTAAGAGTCTGGAATCTAGATCCAATGTGTTTTCTTTTCCAGTGTAGGGAAACTAATGGCTTCTACGTTGTTTTTAAACCGGGCCAGGATTTATAGTTCCAAATTGCAAAATGCAGTCCAATTAATCAGTCAGAAAATGCCACTAGGTCAGTATGATGCACTGGGTATCATCACGTCCGTATAAATAACCCGTTGACGTCGACGTGCGGCATGCGCGGAGGAGTGCGGCGCTATTTTAAAATGTACGTAAAACCCAAATGTTGAGCCGAATTATCTTTTGAGCGGAGGTGCAAAGCTGGAATCGAAAGAGAACTTCACAGAGTTGTATACACAATCCACGGTCGAGCGCGCACTCTCTTGTGATTAATGCTTCTCAACGATCGACAGAGTGAATACAGACGGAAATTCGTTTGATATCTCGTCGTTCGACGCACGGTGGACCGAATCGATGGGGGAGGTCGGAAAAAATTTGGAAACTTATACAGCGTATAACTCCGTTAAATCAAAACTTTAATATTTTAGAAATAGTTCCATTGGTTTCCTTGCGAAATTTTCTTCTGTGAGAACCCCTCAAAATTTTAAATGTGACGAAATAAACATCGAAATTTGCAGTTTTAGTCAAAAATGTCATGTCCGATCTCTCTGAAAGACTCGATCCACTGTGCGACGTTGGACGTAGACGGAGGAGATCCTCGCGGAATATTTGGAGGGAACAGCTTGAATTTTTTAAAGGGCTCGTTTTGCGTGCATAGTCATTAGATGAGCTAAGACATTTTCGGCCTCTGATGTTATCGGCCGTCACGAAGATTTCGTTGTTCGCCATTGGCGGAGCCATGGGGGGCCCGGCCCCTCCCACAATTCTACCTGGCCCCGCCTTTTTTTAAAGCTCGCGTCATAAACAGATCCGTCCTGTTTGATGGCATCAAAGTAGGATTTTTCATTCTGCATATGGTTTTTTATTGCTGAATAACTAAGTGATATTTTGGAGTCATCTTTAAAATTCTACCTCAATAAATTTTTACGTTAAAACAGCTCAAAATTCGACCAATATGTACGCTTTAATGTTCAAAAATTTCCGGGGAGGTACCGCAGACCCCCTAAGAAGTCTACCTACCTTCAAATTATGTCTGGTCTCGCCATGCAGTTCACACACTCTTTTCGTAATCTTTCATCTATTCACTTTCAAATTTATTTCATCCATTCATGTCATCTTGCATGTTCGTGGTCCATTTTAGTCGCGTATGTATAATCTTTGCACCCGATGATAATGCGCCCTTTATGACGGGGTTTGATACCATAGGAGTCTGAAAAACGGGAACCCATCAGAAATACGAATCAACGATCTGATTCTTCACGCCATAAGCGGATGAGCAGGGGGCGTAGGGGACGCACGCTCCCTTCTTCCTCCTCCCCTTTACCCGAAAAAAAGGAGGAAGAAAAAGAGAAGGAAGAAAGAGGGAAGAAACAGAGGAAACAGAGAAGGGAAAACGCTTAAATTTTGTGATTATTCGTGACGAAATTGACCCAAACTACACATTAGATGCTTCAAAAATACAAAAAATTTCTGGGAGATGCCCCCGAACCCCCCTCTTACTCCCCCCTCATATTCGAGGTGTCTGGCTCCGCCTATGCTTCACGCAGTGATGCGGTGGATCGATGCAACAAGCAATGCATAAATGAACTGCATTTTGAAAGTTGGAACTATATATCCTGGCTCATCTGAAAAACATTTATGTGCATAGGAAAACTAATTGCACATACGTTGTTTTTAAACCGGGCCAGAATTTATAGTTCCAAATTGCAAAATGCGGTCCAAATTATTGAACTCGCGCTCTGAAAACGAAACATAGAATTCTCGTCCTATATACATCAGACATCCAAATCATCTCGATGTGCACTCAGATACCAGGAGGATGACTCGGAAACTCCTAAGATATATTACCCAGAGGCCCATACTTCTCTCATCACTTTTTAAAATATCGAAGGCCATCAAAAAAATGTAGCCGTCAAACCAAAAAGTGACACGTAGTTCTCACGAAAAGAAGGGGAAAAATTACTCAAGATTAATCTTGAATAACATACGTAAGAAGAATCTCCCTTAATCCTTGAATAAAGGAGACTTGTCTCGTCTGGAGACAGTAAGGTATCTGACCCGAAAGACGAGAGTAGACTCTCGAGATGAGGTATGAATAAAGAGGAATATACTCTCCACAGGAATGAAAGAAAATTTTAAAGATCCAGTACCTAATCCCGAGTCAAAGTGCAACAGTTCCCATCTCACTAAGTAACAATGCATTAGGAAGGAAGATGGCAGAAATGACCCTTGCAAACAATCCAAGAATTATGGATTACGATATCGTCTAATGAAATTATAAAGAGAAAAATATTTCCTGTGCGAGCGAGGGGACAGAAGTACATCTAAAAACCACGACCCTTCATAGCGTTTGAATTCCAGTTACGCTGTTTTTCGCGGACGGAGGAGCGTCGAATTAAATTTTACGAGCTTCGCCCTAAGAAGTGGGAGGCGAACTTTATGTGGAGACACGAGATGCCCTTCCCGTGCTGCTAAGCCTCCCGTTTCAAAATGTCTCCTTCCCGTACGTACGGCCATGCTAAAGAAAAACGCCGTATAAGCCTTCAGGAGTTGCCATATTTCCCCTAATTAAATATTAATTTCTGAGGATAGTTATGAATATGTTTCCTTTAAATTGTCACGAACTGTGAATCAAATTGCAAGTTAAATTTTTTTTTAAAAAATTGGACGAAAAATGGCCAAAAGTTTCCTCGAAAAATCGTATTTTATCGAAGGAAATTTGGCAACGCGTGGGAGATTGTACGGCGTTCTTCCTCAGCATCGTATACCTTTATCATCGATGTGTGCTTTTTATCGGCTCAACCCCAATCTCAGACCCATCCCTCGCGAGGAGCCGACAATTTTATGGCGATGCTTTTTATTGCAATACTTTCATCGCCGGCATTAACCTCTCGTCCGTTTGTATCGGGTGTTGGAGGCAAGGAAAATCCGCCATTCTACGGAAGAGAACAGTAAGTGAGCCTCAAAGTGCTTGACGGCACGTTCAAACTGCGACCCAAGTCCGAGTGGCGTTACTGTCCTTTTCCGTAGCACGGCAGAAAGCCGCTCGCGGAAGGATCGTGGATTAGAGCGGCCTATTGCTTATTCCGCGAACGCGTTTACGATTTGAAACACTGTACTTACTGCTGAGTAGCTGAGGATCTTTGTGGAGGGGACACCTGGTCTTTTAAAGACTTCCGTATGATCAGAGACGAAAAGATACCTTCAAGCACCTCGGCAATGGTGAAAACTTTTACTTTAGGGGACTTAACAGTTCTCTACGAACAATTACACCGCAATGAAAATCATCCTGCCTGCTTCTTGGATTTTGCTTTTTGAGTTCAGCAATATTCCCAACAAATTTTTTTCCTTCTATTTTTTCTCAGTATGTACTGTCGGTTTATGCCTATTATGCCCTTTAAAAAAGTTAAGTTGAGCCCGCAGTCAGGAGGATCGCAACTTTATTTCTAGGAAGTGTTATAGGGAGTAGAAAACGTCCTCTAGACATGCTGAGGTCACAGTGCTGTCCATACTTTGCAGAGCCTCTGTATAACCACATGTATGACGAAATAAAGTGGAACACACAGGTAACCCTTAATGCCTTATAAAGGAAGAAAGCTATTTGATTATCTGTACGTTGCCAAATCTTTTCCTATAAAATTTGAGTTTTCTCGGAAAATTTTGACTTTTTTTCGTTTAAGTTCTCGGAGAGTCTCACTGGTGGTGTTAAGTAGTATTTCTAAGAATATCACAGCAAAATATTCTAAAATATTCTGAAAAACAAATACTTCAATCGTATAAATTTGGCAATACGCGATTGTTCATGTGGCGTTTTTTATAGTGCAGCAGTGCCATACTGTCATGCTAACGTAAAGCACTGTATCGGCCCTCGGATATTGCCGAATTTATTTGATAAAATAAGAATTTTTAGAGAAATTTTTGGATATTCTCCTTCTAATTTTTCAGAAAATTGTATTAACAACTTGATCATAAATATCTGTTAATTCAAAGATAATATGGATTGTATTTTGCAAAAAGGAACCAGAAGCTTTGCAATGTTGCTACGATTGTGCATCTTCTCTTGTCTTGAAAGAAAAACCTGATTATCCACTAACAGTATCTATTTTACTCGCTAAAAACTGTAATTTTAAGACAAAATTACAATGTAAATTTCATATTTTTCTAAGGTTTTGGTAATTTTATTGCAAAGGATGAAAATGCACAATCTTACACGGAGAAAAAAAACTCGTGCGTGGGACCCGAAGTTTAGGTCATATGGATCTCTGAAGTTTTCGGATTGAGCATCTGAACACTTTAGGTCTAGCTGCCGAAGTTCGGATCATACATCTGAAACTTCAGTTCTTACATCTGAGGTACTTCGGTTCTCCCATCCGAAGTACTTCGGTTCTCACATCCGAAGTACTTCGGTTCTCACATCTGAAGTACTTCGGTTCTCACATCTGAAGTACTTCAGATGTAAGAACTGAAGTTTCAGATGTATGATCCGAACTTCGGCAGCTAGACCTAAAGTGTTCAGATGCTCAATCTGAAAACTTCAGAGATCCATATGACCTAAACTTCAGGTCCCACGCACGAGTTTTTTTTCTCCGTGTAGAATCATCGCAATTCTTCTGGTTCCTTTTTGCTAAATGCAATCCACATATTCAAACCTACCTCAAAAATTACAAATTTAAAAGGAGAAATTTGGCAACATTCGAAGGTCCATACAGCGTTCTTTTTCTAGCACGGCCGTGCCATACCATACCATACCATACCTAGAACGGAGCGTTAAAAGGGTAGCTCACCACACAGCATCCCGTGAGCCACGATAAATCAACGCATTGTTCACCGCGCGAGAGAGGGGTGGAACGGGGAGGGGGGCGGGGGAGACGCAGGGAGGAGGAGAAAAATGGACCATCCTCACAAATATGACCAGCAATTAACACGAATCGCCCTTCGGCGCATGTCAAACGTACCGGGATAAGTGACCAACCACGCGCACACACGTATAAATGATCGAGGGAAGGAAAAGAATCCACCTCCCTCCACTTTCGAATGCAGTTGTGTCTAATTCTCATCATTCTTCATAAATAGTTCAACTGTCTTGAATAACTGTTGAATTAGAGGCAGGGAAGAGATAAACTCACCTTTTTTAATGGGTGGGTGCGAGTCTTGTCCTCAGAACCGGCACACACACTCTGCCGTGCTAAGGAAAAACGCCGTATGAACCTTCAGGCGTTGCCAAATTTCGATTGATAAAACACGAATTTCCTGGTAAACTTATGAATATTTTTCTTCCAATTTTTCGGATAAAATTGTTCCCGATTTCACCTTAAGTTCCTGAAATTTTTAAGGAAAAATATCCACAGCTCTCCTCAAAAATGAACATTTTATCGAAGGAAGTTTGGCAACCCTTGAATGTTCATACGGCGTTCTTCCTTGCTGCCGCACTGAGGAAGAACGACGCATGAACCATCAGGCGTTGCCGCATTTCCGTCGACGAAATAAGAATTTTCAGGGAAATTTGTGAATATCTCTCTTCTGATTTTTCAGAGGGTTTCGTTCGTGATTTGATCTGAAAATTTTAAGGATTTCAAGGAAAAATATTCACGATTCTCTTCTGAAATGAAGATTTTAAGATTTTCCAAAAAGAATTTTGGCAACTCTCGAATGTACATACTGCGTTCATCACACAGCGTACACTGGGAAAAAAACACATTGGATCTAGAGTCCAGACTCTTAAAAACATCGACAAGAAAAAGTACTCTTGATTCAATCAGAATCTAGCTTCGATCAAGAACCAAAGCCTCTTAATTTAAGCGGATTTCGTTTTGATTCAAACAAAAATCCGATTGAATCAAGAGTATTTTTTCTTGTCAATGTTTTCAAGAGTCTGGACTCTAGATCCAATGTGTTTTTTTTTTCCAGTGAATAAGAATTTTCAGGGAAATTTGTGAATATCTCTCCTCTGTTTTTCAAAGGGTTTCGATCGTAATTTGATCTAAAAATTTTGAAGATTTCAAAAAAAAATATTCATGATTCTCTTCTAAAATAAAAAGTTTAAGATTTTCCAAGAAGGGTTTTGGCAACTCTCGAATGTACATACGGCGTTTATCCTAAGCAAGGTAGCACAGTGCGTCGTTTCCCGGAGGAAGGAGCATAACTCCATTCCAAGGTTGTAGAATTGACTCACGCGATTCAATTTTTTTAAGAATATACGAGTGAAATTCTGGTGAAAAATTTTCCTGATTTCTGCCTAAGATTTGAAGAAAAATCGGTGAAATTTCCAGCTCAAACTGCCCGAGGTTCTTCCGGTAAAAATTCACTTTGCGAGGGGAAATTTGGCAATACTGAAAAGTAGTTGCGTCTTTTCGTGAGGAAAACGACGAGGTTGGGCGTTGAATTTTCAACTAAAAGTGCAAATTTTGATGTTTATTTCGCATATTGTAAAAGGGATATTTGGACTACATTTTGCAATTCGGAACTATAAATTCTAGCCCGGTTTAAAAATAACGTATGTACCATCAGTTGTCCTATGCACATAAGTTTTTTTCCAGAGGAGCCAGAATTTATGGTTCCAAATTGCAAAATGCAGTCCATTTATCGATGAGATTTTTACGAGAGGATCAACGGTAGTACATAGCTCCTTTGATTCTTATTTACGAAGATGTGAGCTTTTAAAATTTCCACATCATTTCCAACCTCTTCTGACACCCCCCCCATTCACCCTCCCTTTTTTTCTTTTCACATGATTGAATGATGAAACCTCCTCCACGATTTGACGCGTTTTTAAAAATAGCAAATTTTTCACCGATGAATTGGACTATTTCTGTCGAACAGAACTACGTGCAATGTTCATCAAGAGATGAGCCCTGAGACCCATCAGAATATATGCAAAACAGGGCTCACGTCATAATACACATAGTTCCGTTTGATAGAAATACGTCAAATTCAACCTGTTACTAAGTATACTTATGATCTTAATTGGAGCGAAATTTCATCCCTCGGGCCTCCCTCATTTGACCTCTCATAATCTCCTACTTTTATCAGGAAATCTGAAGATTGTTGTTGGTAAGAATCTTAAATAAGGGGGGTTAGCTTTATTTTAATTTTTCCGACTCCAATATGATGCTTTTTTTGAACTGCATTTTCCAAAAAAAAAATCGATTTTTCAGCCCCATGCGCTTTTTCTTTAAAATCTAACAGCGATTTCTTCCTCGAAAATGTCGTGTTTTACTCCTGATATTTTTTTTAAAATGAGAAAGAACAACGTTTTTGTGAGAAAAAAAATTAATAGCTTTCAACGGGATATAGGGGGTGGCCACATGGGCCGCGGCCCATGGCGGGAAATTTAGGGGGCGGCAAATTTTGCAATTTTTTTAATTGTAGTTTTAAAGAAAAATCGGACTCAGAAAAAAATATACAAACGAGAAAAGGTGACAAAATCTTTCATTTCCTAAGAGAATAACTCTAATTTTGCGGTCTTTCTGTGATGCAATAGATAGCACCTCTAATTTGTCGATTTTAGACTGAGAGAGAAACCGAACACGGAATTTGGCCTGGAACAGCGCGGCGCAGAAAGCAATGATTACGAGAACTTGAGATGAAAAGGAGAAACCCTCGGCGCGGCGCGGCGCACTATGGTCCGAATAGCCGGTTTAAGCGGCAATAAATCGAAAAAGTGGAGTTTGGAAAAAGTTAGATTTTAAGAGGTAGATCGATAGTACATACTGTAGAGAAGACTCCTGTAAAATTTCACTTCGATTAAAGCACTAATAAAGATGTGACAAGCCTGGGAAGTGCGGCGCGCGGAGCACTTTATGAGTGCGATTCCAGTTACCGAGCGGCAGTGCTGTGTTTAAGGGCTTGTTTTCGTCGTTTCACCGTACCTGAAAGTGTTTGGGCACTTGATTCACAAAATACAAGATAAGTTTAAAATGTTTTATGCTGAAACTATTCTTTTTTTATCATATCTAATGCTCTAGATTAACCCTTAGACATAGTCAGTTTTATCAATAAAATCGCAGAAGTAGGACCCAAAAAATATACTTAGCACCTCTGAGCACCTCGTAATTTTACTCGGAAGTTATTGTCATGACTCTAGACTATCTTTTATAGTCCAGTAAACGAAGGGAAAAAAGAGGGGGTTTGCGGAACTAATTAGTAACAAGCTAATTTTTCCCCCCATTGATAGTACCCATTAAGAGGACCATTTTCCCAAAAGTCCCCATCCCTACCCCCCTAGGGATTTTTGCTAGCCCCCCTCAAAGTTGAAAAATCCCCCTCTGATTTAAAGCGCTATTACTCAGACCCTAATGTAGCTAGACACCTCTGGTTTTTTTTAAAATGTCCGTCCTAATATGCTCTTTAAGAAATTTTTAATAATCATGCAAATTTTTCCACGGAAAGCTGAAAATTTTGAAAAAATTCGCAAATTTTTAGAAATTGAATTGCCTCTTTTTCACAAAGAGCGTGATAACTTTTTTTTAACTGCAACTATGAACTTTTTATTTAGAAACTTTGTAGGGAACACAATTCCCTTTCAATTGGTCCTCTTGAAGTAAGGATTCGGACAATGAGTGAGGTAGGAGAGGAGCCGAAACATGACGCAGTGCGATGCCGCGCGGCGCCGTGCCGCACCCAGCGCTGAGCGGTACGCCTGGCGACTAGAGGGGCTGGCGATCGTCTTGTTGATAGTCACATAATAAGTTGACTTCAATCGACATCGTTCTATTTTTTCTGAGCATATACTGTGACTCGTGGCAAATATTTTGCCGCACTTAGGAAGAAAGCCTCATGAAAGTTCGAATGTTGCCGAATTTTCTCTTATACGATATTTTTCTATATACCTACGTAAAATTATGGATATTTTTTCATCAGACACCGTAAACAAAACTGTGTATTCGATTCTCTGAAAATTTGCAAGAAAATTGCTCACAGGTTTGCCGGAAAATTCTTATTATATCAGAGGAAATTGGGCAACGTCCGAATGTTCATACGGCGTTCTTTCTTGGCATGGCAGTATTGCGTCGCTTCATTTGACTATGAACGGATTAAGATGGTGGCCGAAGCATCCTTAAAAACACGACATCTTGATGAAATGACGGTGCCGAGCATTTTGTTCAGCATACTGCCGCTTTCACCACGCTTCCTAGGAAAATTGAATGGAAATATCCTATAGACAAAGTGCCGACCAGCGGTCAAGTTCCGAATCTGAGGGTAGGATGGCTCCAGGAGTCGGAGGATGTATTGTATGAGGCGCGTACTGAAAATGACCGCGGTGGAAGGGTTCATTCTCTCTTTATGTTGCAAGAGTGTGTGAGAAAATGCCGAAAAGATGACCGAAACTTGTTACTTACCGAGATATTGTCAATATGTACGTATTTTGTGCTCTTTAGCGATACACTAAGCATTCATCTTTTGTTTTCGACGGTTATCCTGCTTATTCAACCACAAAAGGTCAAGAAAAATTAAGAAGAGCAAAAAAAAAAGAAAAAAAAAACATCAGCCACAATAAATTTCACTTAAGCAATGCAATGTAGGTACGAAAACGCGTGCTGAATTTCTCTCAGATTCACAGAATAAGAAAAAGCTGATTGCAGCTGTCAGTGAGGAGTTGAGAAAAGTTGCGGTGTCGACGTGTTTATTGCAGAGGCCGATGCAGATCGGGATATTGTCTCGTCTGCCATTTTGAAAGCTGAGAGAGGAGATCAGTTGTAATGGTAGGGACGGACACTGATCTTATGGTTATAATGTTGACATTAGACAAGAGAAGGAAACTGAAAATATTTTTCAAAATTCCTGGAACTTCAAAAAATCCTGGCACTCTGTATGATATCGTGAAACTAATCGACGATTTTAAGCAAACTAGTTCTTTACTTCTTTTCGCTTATGCAATGGCAGGATGCGACACCACCTCCGCTCTTTTCAGGACAAGTAAAATAAAAGCATACAACCTCCCAGTTAATGATTCTTCTTTACAAAAAGATGCTCTAATTTTTAATGAGTTAAATGTTGATAAGGAAATAATAGGCACAGTAGGCGAAAAATATTTAATTCATTTTTATGGGGGAGCCAACTTAACTCAAATTTTGGATGAGTGCCGCTTCATAATGTATATTCAAGGAAAGTTGCTAAAATGTCCTTAAAATCTAAATTTGAGATGACAATTCTTCCATTAACATCATCAGCGGCGAAACAGCACAGCTCTAGAGTTTACTATCAAATTCAAGTTTGGCTTGGAAATAGCTCTCTCGACCAGAGAGAGTGGGGATGGAGGGAAGAAGAGGGAAGCGATGAAAGAAAATTTCTATTACCTATTCATTCTACATTAAATTTTGCGCCTGATGATGTTTTATAGATGACCTCCTGTAACTGTAAGTCTGGTTGCGGCACAAACTGTAAATGTTTTAAAAAAGGGCTCTGTTGTTCAGATATGTGTCGTAATTGTAATGGCGGAACATGTAAAAATATATTACCAGCCGTCGAAGAATTTGAAGAGGACCATCTATAGGTTTTTGCCCGAAATACGAGGGCTGTCCCAAAAGAAACCGGACTTTTGTCATAGAAGGCGAACCGAGCGTCGTAATGAAGTTTTCTTGGGCTTGTTTGAAAGCTGATAAGCTACTGAGGATGCTTGTTTTTACAGAATGCAAAAATTCGTCTTGGTAAGGAAACTACACGCTTTGGAATAAAGGAAAGTCAAACTCGAGTTGCGATTTTTGTCTTTATTTCAAGAAAAATTTAGATACAACTTAAAAAAAACCCAGGTTTTAAGTTAAAAATTTCGTTGCTCTCTTATTCAAATGCTTAAAAAAAGGAAATTAACATTTTAAGCAGCTTACCAAGTCATCACCTATCCCCTTCAAAATTCTCGCCAGCTTTGTCGATGCATTTTTGCCACCGTTTCTTCAATTGGAAGAAACACTGTTGGAAATCCTCAGGTTTGAACGATAGCAATTCCTTCAAGGTGTTCTCTTGAATTTCCGGAATGGTTTAAAAACGTCGACCTTTCAAGGTAGATTTAAGTCGTGGAAATAAGAAAAAATCACACGGAGCCAGGTCAGGTGAATAAGGGGGATGAGGGAGGACACAGGACACTCATGGCATTCTTTGCACAAAATTCGCGAATTTGGAGGGATGCATGGGCAGGTGCATTATCGTGATGCAGAAACCAGGAATTGGCTCCGTGTGATTTTTTCTTATTCCCACGACTTAAATCTACCTTGAAAGGTCGACGTTTTCAAACCATTCCAGAAATTCAAGAGAACACCTCGAAGGAATTGCTATCGTTCAAACCTGAGGATTTCCAACAGTGTTGCTTCCAATTGAAGAAACGGTGGCAAAAATGCATCGACAAAGCTTGCGAGTATTTTGAAGGGGATAGGTGATGACTTGGTAAGCTGCTTAAAATGTTAATTTCCTTATTTTTAAGCATTTGAATGAGAGAGCAACGAAGTTTTTAACTTAAAACCTGGGTTTTTTTAAGTTGTATCCAAATTTTTCTTGAAATAAAGACAAAAATCGCAACTCGAGTTTGACTTTCCTTTATTCCAAAGCGTGTAGTTTCCTTACCAAGACGAATTTTTGCATTCTGTAAAAACAAACATCTCCAGTAGCTTATCAGCTTTCAAACAAGCCCAAGAAAACTTCATTACGACGCTCGGTTCGTCTTCTATGACGAAAGTCCGGTTTCTTTTAGGACAGCCCATCATCTTGAACTTGCCAACGGCTAATTTTATGTGTCCATTTTTGTTATTTTATGTCATTATTGTTTTGTTACTATTAATTTTTACGACGATTAGTTTTATTTGCTGTTCAATTAATTTTAACCTGAAAATTAACGAATGCCATCAATAATAGAGTACATCGCTTAAAAGGTGACATTTTTGTAATACCCATGTAGGCATTTTCTTTCGTATCAAGTATTTGTTTTTGCTCTAATTTTTCGTAGAGCTGTGTGTTCTTTCATAAGTAAAACTATTAGGTAATTAAAGATATCCATAAATTTCCACCTCAATCTAATTCTATACTCATTTATTCCTCTTAGTCAGTCATGTTTACTACTAACTAAATTTCAAAATATTTCACTCTCAAAAAAATAAATAAAAAAAGGAAGGAAGCGAAAACGCGCCCAAGTGAAAACAGCTTCATTCAAATATAATGTAATTATTTATAGGCAAACATATTGAAAAATTCATGGTTTTGAGAGATAAAATTCATTTGCAGTTCACTGGAATGTTGCCCTCTTAGAATTGAAGAAAAAAAAATTCTAGGAGTGGGCTTTTTGAGAAACATGCCGCCATGAAGCATTGAGTTGGGGCGGTTCTATGTGAGTGCTGCGTGTTATTACGCTGCGCTGCGCCGCGCTGAGCCGCGCTCTGCCGGACTTCCACCCCCCTCTCATCCTCACCCTTTGCTCCTACCTTAACTTCCAATACACCATTTGATAGGAAATTGCGTCCTCTTAAAATTTTCATATAAGTATAAATTTCATATTTTAATCGATAACGGAGTTATTCCGATTTATTTAAAAAAAATTGGCCTCCGGCCAATTTATGCGCGGCGCTTCGCGCCGCGTACCGGCGCTTCGCGCCGCGTACCGGCGCTACGCGCCGGCATTTGGGGGGCTTCGCCCCCCCATCCGCTTAGCGGATTGGTGCGGGGACCGCACGGGACTTTCTCGCTCGAGCCGGCGCTTCGCGCCGGCATAGACACTTTTACTGGAATATTTAGAAAAATACTGCCAATTTTACAAAATCATAAAGTT